>CM077445.1:5757587-5892587 GCA_039654765.1 Mylopharyngodon piceus
AGAGAGAGAGAGATGTGACTGTTTTCATGCTGTATTGACAGAGCTCCTAAACAACGGTGTCTTCTGGGGTTGAGGTTCACCTTGCTTTTGACCCTGTTTCTTACGGTTTGCATCTACAGAGAAACGACGGGTATAAGAATTCTTCACGTCGCTCTGTTAAAACAGACACTGAATGCTGAACGGCACACTTTGGATAGCAGGCAATGCATGCCATTAAATGTATAACTAACAGGGTAAATGATCTGCACTGGCCTTATTTGTCTACATTAGTGTATTTAAAACCTGCTAATGCCCGTTATGAAGCACTTCAGTGGCCTTCAAGTCAAGTTACTTTATATGACAATACACATTGTTTAAAAGCAGCTTGACAGAAAATATGAAGGGTTAGTTCAACCAAAAATGAAATTTCTGTCATTAATTACTCACCCTCATGTCGTTCCACACCTGTAAGACCTTCGTTCATCTTCAGAACACAAATTAAGATTTTTGATGAAATAGAGAGGTTTTTATCTCCCATAGAAAGTAATGAAATTACCACATTCAAGGTCCAGAGAAATATTAAAGACATCGTTACAATAGTCAACGTGACTACAGCGGTTCAACCTTAATGTTATGAAGTGACGAGAATACGTTTTGTGCGCAAAAACAAAACAAAAAAATTCTTCCTCTTCCCTGTCAGTCTCCTGCGCAGTGAACGCAGTACAGAGCTTCCGTGTTTACGTCCGAACGCTGGCTCAGTATTGGTCCGACGCTGGTCACATGAGCAGCACGACACATGCATGTGATGCTAACGCAGGAGCCGTCCAATACAGCCGAGTCAGCGTTCGGACGTAAACACGGAAGCTCTGCACTGTGTTCACTGCGTCAACTGCGTAAGAGACTTAGAGGGAAGAGGAAAAATAATTTTTGGTTTGTTTTTGCGCACAAAAAGTATTCTCGTCGCTTCATAACATTAAGGTTGAACCGCTGTAGTCACGTTGACTATTGTAATGATGTCTTTACTACTTCTCTGGACCTTAAATGTGGTAATTTCATTGCTTTCTATGGGAGATTAAAAAAAAAAAACCTGTTGGATTTCATCAAAAATATCTTAATTTGTGTTCTGAAGATGAACGAAGGTCTTGCGGGTGTGGAACAACATGAGGGTGAGTACTTAATGACAGAAATTTCATTTTTGGGTGAACTAACCCTTTAGTGTTTATTATATCTTAATATTCATAACTTATAGCTGCATTTAGTAGACTAGAGCTGTGCACTAATATAGTTTAAATTGTGCGACGATATAAACAATCAAGCTGTTCATATTTGCTATATAGTACTGTAACGCTTTACATACATCCAACTTTATATAAAGAGCTGTGCAATAATATAGTTTACATTTTGCGAGGATATAAACAATCAAAATGTATGTGTATGTTACAAACTATATGATGTGAATCAAAATTTAAACTATGTACTATATATTATGTGTGCTATAAACTATATGATGTGAAATAGATATGTCCATGTGTTCAGTCAAATCTGTATATGTCATCATTTTCAGCACGTGCAAATATTTTGCAGCATGAATGCAGTTGATTCGTGTGGCCAGCAGAGGGCAGAGCTGGACTATGTGAAGCTCTGGTGTTATCTGAGATAATTAAGAGAACATCTCTGTTTGCTCATCCGCACAGAACATTCAAGATCCCTTTGTGTGGCCTTATTAATTACTTTACAAACACAATTCCAGCCTCCCCATTCCCTCAGTAATTACTACAATGGGCACAGTACAGTGTTCATGTACAAACACATGGTTTAAATTCGTCATACAGCCTAAATAAATAAAACATATGGGGGCGGAAGATGATTTTTTTTTATAGCTGCTGTTCATGGGAGCTGATTGTAATGGCATAATATGTGACTTACAGTTCAAAATTAAATGTAGCAACTATATTGTGCACCATAAAACTAAATATCTGCGATGTGTCTTTGCCAAACTTAATCTCTATAGGTTTTAACTGATGTGCAATTACTATTAACTTTGTGTAAACACATTTACACATTCATGTTGAAGGAATAGTGTATATGACATGCTTTCAGTCGCCAAGCCTCAAATAAAGCATCCAGAACAGTGCAGGCAATCAAAACACCTGAGTTTTCCTGCACGACATCACCGATGCTCCGTTTGTTCATGTTCTACCAGATTTTTTTCGAAGAAATGTGAATATTTCATATCCCTGGCAGATTTCTCTGTCTCTGTCAGTCATGTTCGTGTGTGTTTATTCTTGCTGCACTCTTCATAATTAATTTTGTCAAGCATAATTACATTTTCATGACAGAATTTTTAAGCGAGATGAGAAGGCAGATTATTTCCTTGATAACATTCCAATTAAAATGTTTGTGTCTCTGTTTGTTTACTTAATTAAATATTGACACAAGCAGCCCAAACTGATTAATGCCAAAAGCCCTCGTTCCATTCGATGCTCCGAGATTCCGTTCAGACAGAAAACAAACATGTCAACAGATCTAAACGCGAGTCACAAACGACAGAACGGATGCGTTTGTGTTTGTTCTATGGTGTCTCGCGCCTCGCATGGTAGTTCTGCGGGAAATAAATATTGTTTAAACTCGTTTTGGACTCGGCCAAAACAATCTCTCCTGAACAGAGAGATATTGCAGTCCAGGAAGTGTTGTTTGGTTCCCGCGGGCTTACGACTAGAGCAAAGCGTCTGTAATATTTCACAGTGCTCGGGGCTGTGCAATCCCGGCCTATTGATAAAGCATCCGTTCCCTCCGCTATGGGCTCAGACAAACTCCAAATAAAACCGAGCTGGCTTCACTACAAAGCATTTAGTGGAGGGTAACCGTATTGTGGGAGGAGAAGCCGATGTCAACATCCCTGTAAATTATTTTGGAGCAGTATAAAACACAAGGTAGAACAGCGGTCGGTCGGACGGTCGGTCGGTGGGCGAGAAACAGAGATCTAATGAGGAGAGATCAGGCCTGGAGGACAAACAGATACAGAGAGAAAGAGAGAGAGATCAGGAGCTTCAGATAGATGAGGCTGGAAAGTCTCACAATCAGTGCAGTCTGTGAAAAAATACTATTTGATGAACTATTGTAAGAATTGGTGGCATTATTCTAAGGTATTTTGTCGGGTCAGAAGGAATTGAGTCATTCTTAAAGGGTTAGTTCACCCAGAAATGAAAATTCTGTCATTATTTACTCACCCTCATGTCATTTCAAACCCGTAAGTCCTTCGTCCATCTTCGGAACACAAATGAAGATATTTTTAATGAAATTTAAGAGCTTTCTGATCCCCATAGACAGCAACACAATTACCACTTTCAAGGCCCAGAAAAGTAGTAAAAACATTGTTAAAACAGTTCATGTGACTGCAGTGGTTCAACCTTAATTCTATGAAGTGACAAGAATACTTTTTGTGCACAATAAAAATAAAATAAAATAAAATAAAAGTATTCTTGTCACACTGACTATTTTAACAATGTCTTTACTACCTTTCTGGGCCTTAAAAGTGGTAATTGTGTTGCTGTCTATTGGGGTTTCTAAGCTCTTAATTTGTGTTCTGAAGATGAACGAAAGTCTTATGGGTGTGGAACGACATGAGGGTGGGTAATTAATGACAGAATTTTCATTTCTGGGTGAACTAACCCTTTAAAGTCTTGACTATAAAAACTATTGGACCTTTCCACCATTATTGCCCAGAAAAACACAAACAGGTCATTTAAAGGTGCAGTAGGAGATCTGGGAAATGCTAACATTAGCCTGCTAGCATTGAAAGCATACGATCGCGTCCAAAGCCACGCCTACAATAATAATGAACGTAAACAACTTAGAGAGCTTGTACCTGACTGCTGCAGATTCATTTCGATGTTGATACTGTTGACATGGAAACGCATAATTCCGAGTCTGAATGAACAACTCCAGTTAGAACGTCACGGGTTGGCATCTCTTAATTACGGTAGTTATGCCGTGAACGCAGCATAAGCTTGTTGTTTTGATTCGGTAGGAACTGTAAAAGGTGGCTGCTGTTTGTTTGCGGTGCTCTGAATCTGTATAATCTGTATAAACTGCATAGCATGAAACGCGCTGATGACATATGATGTCTGCGTGAACAGGGTGCGCGAGGGAATGTAAAAACATTTCATTCGGACCGAATATAAAGATTGTATGAACATTTTATGGTCCGACACCTTCCACAGACTATATATATATTTATAAAAATACATTTAGACCATTTAACATAGTGATTGCTATCAGGATATGAGGAGACTTTCAACCAGTTTAACAAAAAATGTTTCTGTAGAGAATCACCTATTGCACCTTTATCACACACTGACGGGCATATTGTGACTTTAAAAGGGGTAAGTTGTCACAATGCGTTATTGTTTGCAGGTTTGCAAAATTGTTTGCAAGACAAAAGTCAACAAAATTATTTTTATTTAAGACAGATTTGAAGCTGAGTCCTTTTAGACCAGTGACTCCACCTCTTTGACTCCATTTGTCCACAACAATATTGAAAGGCCCCATGACTTTTTCTAGCTTAGACACGTTTTCCAGTTGTTAATTGGATTTAATGGATGCGGATTAAGGATTTTTAAAAATATTTTTTCTTATTTCTACCTGATAAAATATTTTAGTATATATATATATATATTAGGGGTGCAACGGTTCAAATTGCTCACGGTTCGGTTCATATCACGGTTTTAGGGTTTCGGTACGGTTCGGTATGTGCTATGTTCAGGGAAAATAGGACTACTGTCAAATAAAAATAAAGAAAATAAGAACAAATAATCAAACTACAAGCAACATCACAAATAAATACAATAGAGCAAATATTAAAATAAAATAAACAGTGCTTTTCAGGTTTTTCAGGTATCTAACAGTAGTTTTCAGGTACAGGAAATGAGTAAAGTAATCAAATATAAAATAACACTGCATATTATCTTCACTGTATAAATTAAATAAAGATTAATCATTATTGAAGTTACAAAAGCTATTCAGTCAAGAGCAGTGAGTGATTTCTTTGTCATTTGTTGTTTGATTTAACATTAAAAACACAGGGAGCAGGAATAGTTTTTTCCCTTTAAGACATGCACGATCCAGTACATATATACTGTTACTGTTACTGTTACACATGGTTTGTTTAAAATACCTGTTACACATGCGTTGTCTTTCTCGACTATTATACGTTCACTTAAGACATAACCGACTATGTTTGCTAGGATACTCGCCAAGACGGGCATGTTGACATAATTTTTGTATGAATTTGTCCGCTGAAGCGCAAGACTTGAAAGAGAACTCAGTATTTGCGCGCTGTCTGAAATAAGCGTGTGCGCGCTTCTGATGAGCGCACACACAAATCTTTTCACAGCACGCGCGAGTTCTCTTTCGCGTCTTGCACTCGAAAAATTAAATGTGCAAGGCTTAAATGAGTTTAGTTTAAACACAGATAGCAACGTGTGCTGTTCAGGTCTCACTATCAACACCCGGGTGATGACGGCGTAAATGACTGGACATTAGAGCATACGGCACTCGCATTGAACTGAACGCTTTTTGATTATCGTTGTTGTAACGTTTTGGGAAGCCAGAATGCGCATCCATCGACTGAAACACATTATCTGAACTCTGTCTGTCTGTTTTCCAAGTTGCTATTTTAAACAAACCATATTAGCCTATAGATGCGTCGTCATTCGAGATGCACCGCGGTGCAAGTGCGTGCCGAACCGTAAGTGGAGAACGGTACGGTTCGATTTTTTACCGAGAACCGTTGCACCCCTAATATATATATATATATATATATATATATAGAGAGAGAGAGAGAGAGAGAGAGAGAGAATATATATATTCATGATGAAAATTTGAGTTATAAGAATTAATTTCCATGGAGATAAAAAATCACACTTTTAAAACTACCTCATATATTCAGATTTCTCAAGACTGTGGGAACCTGGTTCTTCAAAGAAAAAAAATAATGATTCCTAAGTTTGTGGATTGGACTACACTGATCTCATTGTTTGTTTTTGTACGCAGCCAGCAAGTAAAAGGCAATAGATAGAGTTTTTATTATTAAGCAGTATCTTTTCTGTATGGCACTGAATACTAGAAATGCTATCAGAGGATTTTAGTATGCTGCTTCTATTTGTTCAAGAACCATTAACAGAATTCTTAGTGTCATGAGAATCATTTGGCTACTATTTTTATGACACTAGTTCTGAATAAAAACACTGTGTATTTTAGATACAGGGTCATTTTATGTTTCTTTCTTAAACAGAACAGACTAAATGTGATTTCCTACCCCATCTGGATGGGAGGAGCTTCACTATTTTTTATGACCCTGTGATATTTCTCTCACAGTCCAGGTAGCTCATATTTATGTAGATGAATAATTAAGAAGCTATTAAAAGGGCCCATATTCATGCATTGATGGAAGTGACATTAATATTTTAATGTTCCTCTACCTGGCTTTGCATGTTCTCTCCACAGATCATTTAAAGTCCATTTTAGTGGCAGCATCCCTGCATATCAATTTTGAATATGGACTTGGGGGAAAGCCTGCAAACCCTAATGCCGTCTCTTGTTCGTGTCACAACGAATAGCACGCACTGTAACGGGTGACACATATTGAATGTCTCCCAGTTTTTCATCAATTATTAGTTATTCTAACAAATGATTGAAAGATGTGATGTGATCAAAGCACATCATCGTGACCATTTCACTCAATTCTGGCACGTTGTGAAAAAGTTCACCTGTGATCTAATCCACCTCATCGTGTTGCTCGTTCAGAGTGAGCCGTCGTCCGATGTTAATTAGCGTTGATCGTGCACGTACGTGTTTTGAGCTGTGATGTCCTGTTGTCTTGTACGGCTCGGACACTTGCTGCCAGAATGCTTGACAGTTGTTTAAGAATGGGAGCCTTTGCTGCTGTCAGTTCATTGAACAGTTTATTTTGCCCGGCGCTCTAATGAGGTTTATTTACTCGTCAGCCCCGCGAGCTGCCTGCCTGACATATTACGGCCCGCACTTGCAAACACCCCCCCATCACAGCAATAACAGACGGCTAGAGAGAGAGAGAGAAAGCCTATCAAAGTGTCCCTTATTAAAAGCAGCCGCGGCACATTATTAGGCCTTACAAGGGCAATCTGAGGGTCCAACCTGAAAGCTGTCAGCTCGAGGAACAGTCGCCATCCCTGATTGCTTGTAGTCCCAGCAGGTGAGCTGACCCTCCCAGCCCCATTAAATTACCTCTCCCTCCATCGGCCTCCGCCCCGTCACTATCTCACAAGACATCCAGACTCCCGCCTGAACACCAGAGCAGGGCTATTATCGTTAACTAAACCATGTTTGTTAATTGAAATGAAGCTGAAATAAAGTAAAATATAAATATTAGATGAAAAACAAACTTATTCAGTCTCTAATTTTCGTTTAGTTTAAGTTGGAACTGGAAATAAAACTAAAACTGAAATAAAAATTATAATTAACTAAAATAAACTAATATATTAGGGGTGTCGCAATATACCGGTATTGACGATAACCGTGATATTTAAAACATGAAAAATCGATATCGTGTTAATTACAAGTCTGACAATATATTGTGATAACCGTAATATTTAAAATGAATAATACACATGATAATATGACATGAAAATAATCCAGCGCCAGTACCTGGTTGACATCCCAAAGTACAATAGGTGGCGGTATTGCACCTTAACGCTGCCATCTGACATAAAACAGAAGAAGATGCAGCGTGCGCAGCTGCCACTGCCGTACAAAATCATGTCGTCTGATAAGATTCTCTATACAGCAGAGCATGTGAGCGAAAACATTTTAGTTTCATATTTATCTTTAAATATTATAATGTTATTTTTAAATTTAATCTATGTTGATTATGAAAAGTGAACAGCACGAGTAAGATAGGATAGCTACATCATAAGATGCGCAATATATCGGGAGACATGGAGTGGGTCAGACATGATTTTGACCACTTCATTAAGTTTTGTTTTGTAGAAAGCCTTTCGTTAAAGTGATTTTCGTTTTGTATAAATTGTATCTTAATTTTAATCAATGTTTCATCAACCAATTGCCTGGATTTAATAAATAAGAAGCAAATAAAGCAGACAATATAATGGAGGCGCCGGCGTGATCACTTGCACGTGAACTGGAGCGCGTCTCATAAATGAACCGAAACATCGTATAGGCTACTTGCCTCACAGACATGAGAAATATATCTATAGAAAGCTTTAAATGACTACTTTTAAACGAAACAATTCAAAACTAAAATAAATAGGCTACTCTCTGATTATTTAATCCGTATGAAATGTGCATTTAAAATGCAAATAGAGATGTTTTGAATGATTTAAAATGAAGAGAATTAACACCATTTTGACAGTATATGGTTTGTTTGTGTTCAAGCCATCTTGGTTATTTTTCGTAAGGATAATGAATATTTATAATGCTATGCATAGCCTTTATCACTGTATAGAATACTATAAAATAATATAATTTCTGCCTCTGAATAAAATCACACAGCATGGTCTTAAAAATGTGCATCAGAAAGTCTTTTCAGTTCTTTGGGATACATTCAGGCAGTGTTTTTTACTCCAGCTTGAAATCAGATAAACTAAATGCTTGTCTTCATAAAAATTTGCTGAAGACAGAGAATGCAAAAATTAAACATAATTGTGCCTTGTGTTTATCAGTTGTTTGTTTATTAGTTGTTATCAGTATCTGATTACCCTTAAGTGTAGTTGTTGCAATGGTGTGATTCATTGGCTTAAAAAAAGAATGAAAAAGACAAAATAAAGTAAAGATGAATTTGACTGATAACATTAGGTTTCTTTCAAGGTTTCTATAGATATAGAATTCTTTTGGCCACGATAACCGTGGTGTGAAAAATCTGATATCGTGACAGCCCTAATATATATACTGTAAACAATTATTTTCATGATATGTATTCACATTTTTTTTTTTTTTTTTGTCAAATTAACTTAGATAATTAATGTGGTTCAGATAACATAATATCTTAAGTTTCTCTTGATTAAACCAATTGCCTTCATTGTATTAACTCAATTTTTTAATTTCAGTGAACTCAAAACTAACTTTTGTAAGTTAAACCAACAGTTCTTTTTTACAGTGTGTGTGTGTGTATATATATATATATATATATATACACACACACACATATATATATATATATATATATATATATATATATATATATATATATATACATAGCCTATATTAGTTATACTTCTAGCATTTATTAATCTCAATTTCAATGCATTATTAAGAAAAAAGCTAACACTAAACCTGGAAAAAAAAAAATAGTAACAAATACTAATATATTATTAAAATCAAAAGCTGTATCTGTTAATATTTAATGGATCTGAGCTAACATGAACTAACAATGAACAGTTGTATTTTTATTAACTAACAATATATTGCTCATTGTTAGTTAATGTTAGTTAATGCATTAACTTACCTTAACTAATGAAGTATTGTTGTAAAGTGTTACCAAAAAAAAAAAAAAAAAAACCTGAATAAAAGTGACAAACGCACATAACATAATTACAAAAAAAAAAAAAAAGTAAATAAAATGAAAACCGTAAGTATTAAAACTAAAAGCTAATTCAAAATATTAATAAAAACTATAATATATAAATAATAACTGATGGAAGGTGCGACATTAATAAATGTGCAGAGCGTTGGTGAATAGAGATTAATAAATAAACAGGAAGACATAAGAAGGCGCATTATTAGTATAGAGCGCTTAATGCACATAAGCACTAGAAGGGACTGCATGCTCTTTCTGATCGTACCTGACTGTTCCCGCAAAGACCCCATTTTCACTTTGGCTGTTAGTGCACCATCTCCCATGATTAATCTTGCAAATCAAGAGTGATTTTCGACAGGGAAGCTCTACAATGTAACTATTTGTGAGCATGCGATATCCTTCGTCCCTCTCTCTTTGTCGAGGCTAAACATGAAAATGAAATTTCCCTGGTGATGAATTATTTGGCAGGTCTGTATTTACCCGCGGTCTCGGTACCAAATGGCATCCGGTTCAGACTGCTGGAGACGTGGCCGAGCGGACGGCGAGAGCGACGACTTCTACATTTAAATCACCTTTTACATCCATATTTAACTGCCTGCTCTGTGGCCTTTATTAGAGCGAGGGGCTGCTGCTTGTAGCTGCTTTCTTAACCGGCTGGCTGAGGGGATGTAAATGTGGAATAATGTAGCAGGACCAAATTTGCATGGTCAAATGTCAAAAAAATGAGCCCTTCCCCTGAGCCTTGTCAAGAGGAATAACATAAGTGGCCTCCTCCACTGCCAGCATGCCATTATCGGTTAGTTCAAGCTGTCATCAGTGACTGGGAAAAAGAAATGGCGGTCATTATCTCAAAAAAAAAAAAAAAAAAAAAAAAGGGAGTGGAGGGGAATATACGCTCTCTCCCTCCCTCTCCCTTTCTCCTCTCTTAACCTCTCTGACAAGATTTCACTATGCACAGACATGTTTTGTTGTGCATCTCATGGCTGTGTGTATGTGCCGGCACAGGTCCGCTAATGCTAATAGCTACAGTCAGTGTCAGTCTCACCCGGGGCGTCGCTGATGCACAGGAAGTCAACACGATATTTCAAGTAATCGCTTTATTTCAGGCCTATAATGCCGTTAACGTGCCAGGAGGGCCAATTTACAACAAGCGGCACGAATAATTAAATATGCAACTGGTAGGAAAGCAGGAGGAGAGAGCGTGCTGATTATGTGGTCCCGCTATGGGAAGCAGACACAGTCAAGCAATTAGATAATACGTTTAAAGAGCGGAAAATCTGCGGCTGCGGGGACAATTAGCCAGAACATCAACCGACCACATATTTACCTCTGTAGATAAAACTGAAAGGGCTTTCCCCCTCCCCCTCATATAGAAACAAGCATTCGATCTCTGAATTGGCCTGTTCTGAATAACCATGTAAGGTACTTTCTATGAACAGGGTACAATTTTAGTAGCACGAGTCCTGTGTGGGTGTGTGTTTTATAGAACTATTAGATACATTAATGTAACAAATTAATGTAGCACGATAACTAGCTAGTTTTAATACATAAAATATTTTGTCCCCTCAGATTAAATGACCTTCTTGGCTATATTTAAGAATTAAAATACAATCATTTTGACATTTTGATCTGAATATTCAATTTAATGTTGTAAAGCATAACTGATTTTAATTACCAAAAATGTAATGTTTAGCTGTGCACAACCCAAATTTGCCCTTATTATAAAAATAATTAATTGTGACCTTGGACCACAAAACCAATCATAAGGGTCAATTTTTTGAAATTGAGATTTATACATCATCTGAAAGCTGAATAAATAAGCTATCCATTGATGTATGGTATTGATGTATGTTAGGATAGGACAATATTTGTCTGAGATACAACTATTGAAAATCTGGAATTTGAGGGTGCAAAAAAAATCAAAATATTGAGAAAATCACCTTTAAAGTTGTCTAAATGAAGTCCTTAGCAACGCATATTACTTACAAAAATAAATTTATGATATATTTATGGTAGGAAATTTACAAAATATCTTCATGGAACATGATCTTTACTTAATATCCTAATGATTTTTGGCATAAAAGAAACCGATAATTTTGACTCATACTATGTATTGTTGGCTATTGCTACAAATATACCTGTGTGACTTATGACTGGTTTTGTGGTTCAGGGTCACAATTCAAATAAAATACTAATTAAATAAAAACATATATATATGGAAAATAACAAAATACAAAACAACATTTGGTCTCAATCTAGTGCATGCAAGGTGACGGTTCAGTTTGTAACCCTGGTACTTGAAACTATTTTAACCAATATATCAGTTTTTTGATTTTTTTTTCCATTTCCAACTTTATATTGCTAGTAAATAACAGAAGCACAATAATGCTTGCCAAAAAGTTGGACAATCTGTGTATTTACCTCCTTTTTACAGTGCGTTTGTTAAAAAATGTGTTTGTAAAATGAATGAAAGTGCACAAAGTGAAGGAACACCAACATGTAAGTCGGTTAGCATATTCTCAACTATACAATTCAATTATCATTTATTTGTGTAGCGCTTTTCACAATACATATCGTTTCAAAGCAGCTTTACAGATGTTTCTACATTACAGTGTAGAGTAATCTGTTATCAGAGGTGACTGTGTCAAAGTAATGTCCATAATTCAAAAATGTACAGTTATAAGACAATACAAAATCAAATCATGCAGTTAGCTAATATCATGTATTAATTTAGGCAGAAAACAATGATCTCATTAAAGCAATAATTACAAGTTGTGATCATAATGACTGCAATGTATAGAAGTAGCCTACATCAGATTTAGTGTGGTTGTTCGTTTGCCCTTGAAACAACCCCTAGCTAATACACACAAAAACAAACATACTGATGCTCAAGAATAAGATTTTAACTTGAGGAGTTGGTAACAAACAAAGGCTTTATGGGCCATTGGTGGAGGAAAACAAATCCATGAATTTTTAAGAATGTGGATGTTTGGGAAAGAAAACAAACAATGAAAAGCAAACCAGCTCCATTGGGGAGACAACAAATACCATGAATAATATTCTGTGAATAAACTGAAGCAATCAAGATGGCATGTCTTTTCACCAGCAAGTGAAATGAGTGCCCTTGACAGAAGGATGAAAGCATCACAGTGTCCGAAGAGATTAGCATGTTAGCATCACCTCCAGAGCATTTCACAACACTGTAATGCCTTGAATTTGGCTTTGAAGTAGGACACACATACCTGGACAACAATTCATAATTGTGGAAATGCAGTTATTATCAATAAGATATCAAAAATTCAATTCCATTAGCTATGGGACTCACATGTACAAATAATGCAGTTTAGAAGATTTTTTTTTACCATTTACATTGATCCATTTAATGATTTAATGACCTGCCTGTTTAAAAACATCCTGTTGAAAACACTGCTATGCAGATAAATTTGTTATACATTATACAGTGTGTTATTATACATTTTTGTTGTTTACATGGAGACCGTTTTCAAAAACGTGCACTTTGAAACCCGTTTTCAAAAGTTTGCCGTTGTCGTGTAATGCCAAGTTTACACTACAGGACTTTAAACGTCGGCAGATCGCTGTGCTGTTCAGACTACCTGACTTGCTGTGGAGTCTTGAAGTCGTTGAGGTGTTCACACTACGTGACACTACGTAAATGATCCACAACAGGGGGTTACACACTACACGAGCTGACGACAACTGTCACACAACGACTTTATTTGAAAATGGACACTGGGAAGAAATTAGATTAAATTTTGAATTAAATTTAATTAAAATTAAATGAACCCTTTCACACTGAAGTTGTTCATGTGACCTCCCAGAGTTAAGGCCACCATTAGAACGTTTCCTTTATTGTTTCCATGACGACGCGTCATGATTGTCACGTGACACACCGCGGCCACACTGTACGACAGATGTATCGCTTTTCTCACCATGGCATCAACTATATTCTGATTCTCATATATTTGCAAGTGAGTGTTTTGTCATTTAATTGTTTTGATCTTAATATATAACGTGAGATGAGCGTGGCCTTGTTTGTTTGCGTTTTACTTCAGAGAGTCCTGTCAGTCGGATTTATAGGCTACAGCACGTAAATTCATCCATTTGTACCGAAATACATGTAGCCGGTAAACTGGGAGAAGAATAGAGTGAGCTTTAGAGTTACTTACACAATGTGTATCTGATATGAATAAATGTTGGCAAATTATCGGCTATTTGAATGGATTGTTATTGCTGCTTCCATAGACATCAGTGTATATTTCATTGGCTGTTGCGCCGCAACACGTGACACCACAGGATATCAAGTCGGCTGACAGCTCCAGATATTTAGCATGCTGGATATTTGTCTGTCGTCAGTGAGGTGTTGGCGACGCGTCAGCAAGCCTCTTTGATGCGTCGTTGAGTAGTTCACACATAAAGATTGGCGAGCGCCGATCACCCGCTGATTTTCCCCCGATCACAGCCCGACCTGTCGGCGAGCTCGTTAACTTGCAGATCGGGTTTAAAATCCTGTAGTGTAAACTTGGCATAAATGAACGACCAAAATGCATAAAAAGTTTTCAGTTTTTAGTTGAAAACGGTGTCGTGTAAACGGCCCCTCAGATCCATTATACATTATTATACATCCATTATACTGAAAACACATTTTCATTCACTTAAAAAATAACTGACTGTGTTTACATGAATACTCACCAAGACCAGCATTTTCACATTATTTTGTGTGTATTTGACTTTTTAAGCGCTATAAGCAGCGAAAAATAACTCTATTTTTGAATTTACATGCGCACGCTTTGGGTATGAGCACGAAATCTGTGGGAATGAGTAAAATTATGCACTATAAAAAAAAAAAGAAGATATTTTTGACAACACTACAATTATCATTTCAGATGCCTTTTTAAAAGACTACAATTGTATGTAAAAAATGTATATATTATATATAAAATTCAAGCCACCAAAGTGGCTAGTTTCTTTTTTGTTGTTGAGTTTATATATAAACTCATTGATGTGAATGTTTATGTTGCTCAAGGTGTGTAAAATCAAAATGTCTCGAGTAAAGCCTGTATATGTGGCAGACCGCTGCTGTACCTGTTCTGTGCCACATTACCTAATGGACTCACAGCTGCGCTGCATGGGTCGATATTCAAAGTGTCATCTAGACACACCAGCTGCACATTACCTTGACAAAATCAGCCTCTGTAAATTAGCCATCGTCTGCATTATTAAAATAACAAGGAATATTCCATTGGACTTGGCAAAAATATCTCCCCTAATTGTCCACTTTATTCAGAGTCCATCCAGTCAGCTTCTGCTATTGGTTTGCAGATTTCTCATGTCCCATTAGGGGGAAGTGGCACTGCAGTCCAAAGCGTCCTCATTTATTTTAATAACCTGCCGAGGAAGACATGAAAATGTTAAAGTTAGACGACTCCGACATGACGGGGAAGTAGCTTGTCAGATCTGCACAGGAGTGTCTTTTCACAGGCCTCTCTTCTTTCCCACATCTTTTGAGTAGAAGGATTTGATTGACTAATTATTACAGGACATTGTGTGCTGGTGTTAAGATTGATACGGTTTTCAGATGATCTGCTCCTGCATCCTGCATTTTTTTTTTCTTTACAAGATTAACCATGAATCATCCATTAAACTCACACTAGATAAACATTGGTATTTAACAGACATTAAATCTTTTCATCTAAATCATCTTCTGGGAATTTTCTTAAATATCCTCTAATTTAAATCAATTTTGCGCTATATTACGGACTTTGTAGTGAGTTCAGCTAATTAGTGGGAGAAGGAATACGGTTTATAATTAGCTCAACAGTTCCTAAATCCAGAGATTGTTATTTAAATAGCCTTGAAAAGCCTGATTTCATGGCAGCTTGATATTCCTGCTGCGACAAAGACGCATGTGGGTATTTTTCCAGGATCTGGATTGAGAGAAGATTCCCATCCAAAGTGGATGTGCGTCGAATAAAATCAAAGCCTACGTGGCCTCTTGTTTGATCGAGTCTGACTTTCAGCCATCAGGCGACCTGTCAACAAAAGAAACATCTAAATAATGTTGAGGGAACGCTGAGGTGTAATTGTGTCATCGAGGACTTAGAAAACAAAGACGCATTATCAGTCGAGGAGTAAACAAGACCTAATCCTGCCTCAGATCTGAGTAAATAAATGCCGGTGCTAATTCACCCATAACTCCTGCCTCCAGGTTAGCCTGTTTTCTTAATGGTGTCTGTCAGATACTAATACCATGTAAATGAGACACTTCATGGCTTCCAGAAGCTTCCTCTAAATCCTCTGCCATTCTTTTAACCGCTGCACTCTCAGAGACCAATATCTATTTTCATCTGGCCTGATAAGATCTCCTAAGGATTTAAAGATGGCTGCTCGTCCGTCGGCCTGGACTTTTCGCTGTGATCTAGGGCTTTAGGGAGTTCTCATTAGGCAGCGGGGCTCGGATCGAAGAACCTAGTTCTGGCTAGTGGATTTTTAATCCTCTGGTGGCCTGTGTTGGGAGCAAGAGTTATTTAGAAACTTTGATTAGCCACAGTGGTGCACTTTGATTAAGAGAACTTCAGACGATTGAGCAGCGCTGTGATTCGGGGGGAGGAAGGGTGTCTACACAAGCCTGAACAGAGCTGGAGATGCTAGAAGTGAAAGGCTTTGTCCACAAGCTGTTGCCTCTCCTCCAACTGACCTTCTGTGCCTCTGAAAGTCAGTGTAATCAGAGGGGAGGGCAAAACTTATGCTGGTAACCGATTCATTTAGGTGGCCGCTTGGCGTTATAAAGTCATACTGGGAGCGATCAATAATGCCAGGGTTATGTTAGTCTTAAAAATTTAGTGGATTTGTAAATTTACACCCTGTACTGATGCTTCAAATTTATGGCATTGTAAATGTACTGCATCCACTCGCCAACAGACCAGCTTTATGTTTGCTCAAATATTGTAACATAATATTTTTCTGATTTTCTAAAGAGTTTGTTGATGTAGTAATCTACATAACAACAAGATAAATACGGGATGTTCACATCAAAATACGAGATGAGATGAGAAGTAAAAAACTGTATTTAGTACAAAGTTAAATACCAGGATAATATTATGGGCCTTTTAGACAGAATGCAACAACGGCACTTGTTACCCATTATTTCAATTGCTTACGCTGCGCAAGAACGGTTTGTTGCTGCGTTGACCAAAGCCCACGTGCAGCGGAGTGCACCATTGGCGAGCTTGCGCGCACGCCGCGGTCAAAATTCAAAATAGTTCAACTTTCGCCGCTGCGCTCTGTGACGATTACCCGAGCGGCAAATAGAAACGGGGCATCCGAACAAGCGAATGACTAGACGTATAGATCTCCCGCTAAAAGTTTTAAAAACTCTGCCTACTTTGCTCTGGCCAGCGTAGCGCAAATCACTTTGTATCTGAAGGGCTACGCTGAGCACAGCGACCAGCACAGCGCATTCCGTGTCCTGCCTGAAAAGGCCTTTACACTATAATCCTGGTATTTAACTTTGTAGCAACATAAATGTGTATATAGAAATACAGTAGACAGAGGTAGGTATTGGGACACCTGACCATTACACCAACAGGTACTTTGACATTGCTTTATTAAGGCTATAACAGCTTCCACTCTTCTATTTGTGTGTTTCTGTGGGAATTTTTGCCTATTCATCCAGTAGAGCATGTGTGAGGTCAGGCACTGATTTTGGTTAAGAAGGCCTGGCTGGCTTGCAATCTCCGTTCTGGTTCATCCCAAAGGTGTTCGATGGGGTTGAGGTCTGTGCAGGTCAGTCAAGTTCTTCCAAACCAAACTCATCCAGTCATGTCCTTATGAACCTTGATTTGTGCACTGGGGCACAGTCATGCTGGAATAGAAAAGGGCCTTCCCTGAAGTGTTCCCGCAAAGTTGGAAGCATATTGTCCAAAACATCTTGTTATGCTGAAGCATTAAGTGGTTGGGCCCTAGCCCAACCACTGACAAACAGCATCATACCATGATCCCTCCTCCACAAAACTTTACAGTTGACACATTGCAGTCAGGCATTCTCCTGGCATCCGACAATCCTGGACTCACCCATCAGACTGCCAAACAGAGAAGCGTGATTCATCACTCCACTGTAGAGTTTTGCATTCCTGTGGCTCTCCCGCGGGAACCGCAGGACCCGATCAGATTTCTTGCGGCATGGGATTAAATTTCTGAAATGAGCAGTCGGTAACTCTGGTATGCTTTGGATGGGAGCAGGCGGTCTGACAATAGCCCGGCCGCTCCCAACATCCTTTTTACAAAAGCTCTTGAACTTGAAGTGAACAAAACTTTGTGCAGTGGTGGCGTTCACTCAGTTCCCAGTTCCCAGCCCTAAGCAACCTGGCAAGATATATTCCCGGCCACGAGTGCACCTTCAGAGAGAACAGATCCAGCCTTTGTGGTCAGAGTCTGGAGGAGAAATGTTCGGTACTGAAACAGTCGTCAGTCAGCGACATTCAGTTCTTGCATGGATGTTAAAAAAGATTTCATTTTGCAGTAGGGTATAGCTAGTAAGCCAACAGTTTTCGTTTATTCATATTTTTCGCTTATAATTTTGAGTGACAGATGTCGTATTTAATTTAGCCTGTTTTTCTCTGTGACATTTTTTACGGTGTTGACAGTATCATGATAAGACAAATAAAAAAAAAAATAAAATTATTGTATAGCCAACATTTTATATTTATTATCCCCAATCACTCTCTTTTTCTTTAGGGGAAATTTAAATGTGAGATTCTGGAAATGATCAAGATCTAAATTTAGCGGGATCGGTCAGGTCGGGAAGAAAATCATTCTAAGCGGATAGCGGGTGAGCAGCAAGGAGTGGATTTTAAGTAGAAGTGGGTGGGTGAGGAATAGAACCTATAGCGGGAGTGGGACGACAAAAATGTGAAGCTGATGTAAGGCTGCTTGGTCATGGAAACCCACTCCATGAAGCTCCCGCTGCACAATTTTTGTGCTGATATTAATGCCAGTGGAGGTTTGGAGCTCTTCACCTATGGAATCAGCAGAGCGTTGACGACTTTTACGCACTATTCACCTCAGCACTCCGTGACCCCGCTCTGTGACTTTACGTGGTCTTCCGCTTCATGGCTGAGTTGCTGCTGTTCCTAAACGCGTCCACTTTCCAATAATAAAATTGACCATTGAATATCTAGCAGGGATGAAATTTCATGAACTGACTTATTGCAAAGGTGGCATCCTATTACAGTACGACACTTGTATTCACTGAGCTTTTCAGAACAACCAATTATATATATTAGAGATGCTAATGATTAATCGATGATCGATTGTTGATAATAATTTAATCAATAAAACTTATCAATGGTCGATTAAGCAAGGCTATCATTAGAGTGCGTAGTTTTGAGGTGCGTGCGGCTCATGTGCAAAACACAGCGAGCGTGCCGTAGTTACATATTCTAAGTGTGTTAACATCTTCAAGCCATGCAATGGATTAGGTAGGCTAGCCGTTTATTTCGAAACATGGTTTAACCAAGGGTCCAAAAAACACTCCAAACAAGTGATTTTACTGAACATAAGAACTACTTAATTGTTTAAACAACACAATAAAAGTACATAGAATTAACAAGTAATAAGATCCTGGTTGATGAGTGATGATCTTCCAGCTTGGTTTCAGTTGTGAGCTCCTATTCTATGGCGCATGATCAATCTGAGCGATCAAACCAATCCAAGCGCACTCCAGTTTTAAAACTGTGTACGATTGGTCTCTACACATTGTCCCCATGCACTATACCCACCCACCACAACCGAGATCCAGTTTCCAATGGTTAAACTTTCAAATGACGTTGGAAAACACTGCATCACGATCGGATCCCGGAAGTCCTATACTGTAGCTTTAGCCAAGCAGCATGTCATGTCACTCAATGATCTACGCATTGTCTTGTATTGTGTTTGGGCTACTATGGTTTACTACTGTTTTGTGAAGTTACAAACCAAAACGTGGCACAAAAGCATCATGTGTATACCGTTTATACTTGCATCGGTGGCGCTTTTTCATACAAATACTTGGTATAGCTTGGTCTCTTAACTGAAACAAATATGTTTGTTTTATTCTGCTAGTTGAGACCTTTTCAAAGATATATGACACAAGTCTATCTGTTAGATAAACATACTAAACGATGTAAAAATGCAGAAAGTTTTCTGTGATGGGTAGGATTAGGGGTAGGTTTAATGTTAGGGGCTAGAAAATATCATTAGCTCAGTATAAAAACCAATACGCCTATGGAATGTCCTCATGATAGGTGTGTGTGTGTGTGTGTTTGTGTATGGAGAAAGAAAATGCTGTGGAAAGTAGTTGTATTTAATTGTTGCAATTTTGTAGTGTGCTTTGATGCTGTTTATTAATCTTTATTTTTCACTGTTACCTGAAGAAACTGTTTGTGCCTTTATTTATGCACATTTATTATATATGCACATATATTATTAGCAGGTTTTCAAAAGATAGTAGCAAGGGTTCATGGACTGTAGCTGCTTTTTTCATTCTCAAAAAAAGATTTGGACAACGACAACAACCGTCCCACATCCCGTGCCGGTACACTGTTTGACAAAATAGCTTTGGCACTGGGTTGTGTAGCAGCAGTGGGTCAGGAATTATGACCAAAAGCTCACTGGTCGGTCAGTATTGCTTTTTGAAGAAAACAAAATTACACTTTATTTGCTCTTCAAAGGAAAATGTTAGATTGTCAGCATATCTTCACACCTGGTGTGAGAAACCCAGAGTTTCCATTCAACCATTTCTTTGCCCAGTATATTTACATTCAATTGCACTTGAGACATATGGTATATATGATATTGTGTATGATACATCTGCTTTGCTTTGCTTTGAATATATACTCAGACCTGTGAATAGTGTGACTATTTTGATCTAGTTTATGACCTTAAGAATTAACTGCTTTATTTTGATGTCATCTGTTTCCATCCGTCTATGCAGAATTACTTCTGTACAAAACCAAATTGTTTCATTAGACAATAATACATTGTGGAATCATGTAGGTTGACTTAAGTTTGTACTTTTGTGAATCCTCACAGGACAAGAAAGTTAATATCAATCAATTAAATTGGCTGTTCTAAGTAGGTCTTTCGGTAGATGAAATAGCATGAATATAATTGTGAGCAATCAAGCATTGAGCTCTGTGCAGAGATGGTGGAAGAGCAGTCTGGGAGACTGTAAGCGTAAAGTGTGTAATGTGTTGGGAAGCCCATGGGGATGGCAGTGAGGAGAACGTCTATATCTTTAAACTGTGTTTAATTACCATCAGCTCCCTGTCTTCAAGCTTCAGAATTACCTCATGAAATCCTTATGAAGGCTAATGACACATAATAATGGCTCCAGAGAATTCATGGTTAACTTAAAGAAAGTCATATCATATGCATGTTAACTGAGACGTTATGTAGTGCTCATCTCAGCTCTGCAGAGATACTGTACAGCATAGTGGGGATGAAGGGCCATAGTATATTTCTCACCTTAACCTCATTAAAGATCTGCTCTAAGATCTGAGTTAGCATCGGCAAAAATCACTCACAATTTCTTTAGAAAATGTAAAAATCTAGTTTAATTTTGAGGCAGTTCTGTATGTTTTAGATATTGTTATTGCAGAGCTCAGTGCTAAAGATCAATGATTCTGAACAACCCTAAACTTTTGCTTAGAGTCCGATAATAAATGATGTTGAGTCTGTACTGTATGCAAATAAATCAGTGTCCAAGTCCACAGTCATTTTGCCACAGTAGGCTACAACTTAAGTTATAAGAATGAGAATGTGTGTTTCTGGCTTTGTCTCTACTTTGACTCTCTGACTTTAATGTATTCAGTGTCATGTGCTGTAACCTATGGAAGCTTTTTCCGCCATGAAATAAAAAATAAAAAAAAGGTAATTGTGACTTTTTATCTCACAATTCTGACTTTTTTTTTCTCAGAATTCGCTATGAATACAGGTGCTGGTCATATAATTAGAATATCATCAAAAAGTTGATTTATTTCACTAATTCCATTCAAAAAGTGAAACTTGTATATTATATTCATTCATTACACACAGACTGATATATTTCAAATGTTTATTTCTTTTAATTTTGATGTTTATAACTGACAACTAAGGAAAATCCCAAATTCAGTATCTCAGAAAATTAGAATATTGTGAAAAGGTTCAATATTGAAGACACCTGGTGCCACACTCTAATCAGCTAATTAACTCAAAACACCTGCAAAGGCCTTTAAATGGTCTCTCAGTCTAGTTCTGTAGGCTACACAATCATGGGGAAGACTGCTGACTTGACAGTTGTCCAAAAGACGACCACTGACACCTTGCACAAGGAGGGCAAGACACAAAAGGTCATTGCAAAAGAGGCTGGCTGTTCACAGAGCTCTGTGTCCAAGCACATTAATAGAGAGGCGAAGGGAAGGAAAAGATGTGGTAGAAAAAAGTGTACAAGCAATAGGGATAACCGCACCCTGGAGAGGATTGTGAAACAAAACCCATTCAAAAATGTGGGGGAGATTCACAAAGAGTGGACTGCAGCTGGAGTCAGTGCTTCAAGAACCACTACGCACAGATGTATGCAAGACATGGGTTTCAGCTGTCGCATTCCTTGTGTCAAGCCACTCTTGAACAACAGACAGAGTCAGAAGTGTCTCGCCTGGGCTAAAGACAAAAAGGACTGGACTGCTGCTGAGTGTTATGTTCTCTGATGAAAGTAAATTTTGCATTTCCTTTGGAAATCAGGGTCCCAGAGTCTGGAGGAAGAGAGGAGAGGCACACAATCCACATTGCTTGAGGTCCAGTGTAAAGTTTCCACAGTCAGTGATGGTTTGGGGTGCCATGTCATCTGCTGGTGTTGGTCCACTGTGTTTTCTGAGGTCCAAGGTCAACGCAGCCATATACCAGGAAGTTTTAGAGCACTTCATGCTTCCTGCTGCTGACAAACTTTATGGAGATGCAGATTTCATTTTCCAACAGGACTTGGCACCTGCACACAGTGCCAAAGCTACCAGTACCTGGTTTAAGGACCATGGTATCCCTGTTCTTAATTGGCCAGCAAACTCGCCTGACCTTAACCCCATGGAAAATCTATGGGGTATTGTGAAGAGGAAGATGCGATATGCCAGACCCAACAATGCAGAAGAGCTGAAGGCCACTATCAGAGCAACCTGGGCTTTTATAACACCTGAGCAGTGCCACAGACTGATCAACTCCATGCCACGCTGCATTGCTGCAGTAATTCAGGCAAAAGGAGCCCCAACTAAGTATTGAGTGCTGTACATGCTCATACTTTTCATGTTCATACTTTTCAGTTGGCCAAGATTTCTAAAAATCCTTTCTTTGTATTGGTCTTAAGTAATATTCTAATTTTCTGAGATACTGAATTTGGGATTTTCCTTAGTTGTCAGTTATAATCATCAAAATTAAAAGAAATAAACATTTGAAATATATCAGTCTGTGTGTAATGAATGAATATAATATACAAGTTTCACTTTTTGAATGGAATTAGTGAAATAAATCAACTTTTTGATGATATTCTAATTATATGACCAGCACCTGTAAAGTCAGAATTGCGAGATATAAAGTCAGAATTGCGTGATAAAAAAAATTCTGACTTTTTTTCTCAGAATTGTGAGATAAAAATTCGCATTTGTTTGTTATAATATAACTGTGAGTGAAAAAATGATGTTTTTTCTCAGAATTGCGAGTTTATATCTCACAATTCTAACTTTATAAGTCGCAATTGCATGTAATAAAGTCAGAATTGTGAGATATAAACAATTCTGAGAAAAAAAGTTTGAATTGTGAGTTTATATTTCTCAGTTCTGACTTTATAAGACGCAATTGTGAGTTTATATCACAATTCTGAGAAAAAAAGTAATTTTTTCAGAATTGTGAGTTAAAGTAGCAATTCTGACTTTTTTCCCGCAACTGTTTTTATCACGCAATATGATATAAAGTCAGAATTGCGAGTTATGAAGTCAGAATTGTTTATCACGCAATTTGGACTTTTTTCTCAGAATTGCGTGATAAAAACAATTGCGGGAAAAAAGTCAGAATTGCGATTTTTAACTCTTAACTCTTTTATATACTTATTTATATATTTTTAAATAAGCTTTTTAGTTTTTTAAATGTAACTTTTTTCTGTTTCTTACATGATAAACATCACTTCATCAGAAAAAAGTATAATGAATTTGAATTTAGAAATTTAAAACATTCTCTTCAAGGAGGAAGTGTATAATACTATTACAAATTTTTAACCACTCTGGTTAAAAAGGTCAAAAAAAAAAAAGACTGTTATTATGGTCAAGAGTGCAGTATTTGCAAGTATTTATCACTATTGCTCATACAGCATATAAACACTGTATCACTATAGACCTTCATGGAGCCTCATGCTTTTTTATCAAAACAAACTTCTTTTATCACTTCTTTTTGCACAAATTGTACACATTTTGTCTGACACATTTTGTACACATTTGTTGACTTGACATGGTTGTACTTTTTCATGACATACTGTGTTATATGTTAGAAAATATTTGCCCTCAGAAAAGATTAAAAATGAAAATCAATCGACAATACAGTTCCCTCCACAGAAAGGTGTATTCTGTTTGTTTTGATTAGGTGACCGTCGGCTGGAAACGATTGTGTAGATCTCATAACATGCACTGACCAGAACCAACAATTATGTTATCAATTCCAAATATCAGATGTGCAAAAACATCAAAGAATGACAACACTTAATAATTTCATATAAAATTTCATCAATATACACAAAGTGCACATTAAAGTGATGGTTCACCCAAAAATGAAAATTCTGTCATCATTTACTCACCCTCAGGTTGTTCCAAACCTGTATAAATTTCTTTGTTCTGTTGAACACAAAGAAAGATATTTTGAAGAATGTGGGAAACTGAACAGTTCTGGGGCACCATTGACTTCCATAGTATTTTTTTTATTTTTTTTTTCCTATATGGAAGTCAATGGTGCCCCAAAGCGGCCTGGTTACAAACTTTCTTCAATATATCTTCCTTTGTGTTCAGCAGAACAAAGACATTTATATAAGTTTGGAACAACTTGAGGGTGAGTAAATGATGACAGAATTTTCATTTTTGGGTGAACTACCCCTTTAATGCTTCAGGCCAAACCAAGATGTAATTGGCGCTCTTACAACTGCAGCAAACTGTTCATTTGTGTCGAGTATCTCCAAATTTTCCAAAGTCACATGAGACTTGAGAACTAGTGCAAACATGAATTAAAGATCTGACGTTCAGAAATCTCACCAGTTGTTTAGCTTAAAAATGACGGTGACGATGATTCAAAGAGCATGAAAATGCCAGATCTGTTCAAACAGCACTCAACTTTTGAGTGTATGTCTGAAAGATGTTCCTTCCTGTTTACATCAGGAACACTGGTACCTTTAAACCCAGTTAAAAGCAGCCCGTCAGCGGCAATTAACAGCTTCATGAGTGCCATCCAATCAGTAATGACACCCGACACACCAATAAACAAAAAACCGACAGCAGCTTTCAAAGGCCGATGGTGCGAACGCTACTTCGTCCTGTCATCCTTCTCATATGCTCTTTAAATATTGGTGCTTCCTCCCTCCGGTGCGGCGTGCCTTTGATATCGCAGGGGTTACAAAATCATATCTTGCCTTTGAAAAGCAATTTCACGGGGGGAGAGGGATTTGTATAAATATTCCCTCGTTATGCGCGCCACAGGCCAGCCGATTCTGATGCGAAAATTGCCATAGGCTTCTAAATAGCAATGCAAAATTGATGACTGCAGGGCCGCTGCACTGGTGTCAGGCAGTCGGAGATGCAACGGCATGAGGACATCAAGGCCGAGGCGCGGCGATCAGGGATTTTCTCGTCCCTCGTCTGAAGAGAGCGAAGTTCTCATCGAGTTCTCTCTCGCTCGCTCTGCTCAAAGGACTTAACAGACGAGAGCTTTAAGAGGCCAGAGAAAGAGGGTCAGACAAGAGCCTAGTGCTTATCTGCTCTTGACCACACCATCTTCTCCTCGCTCCTCTTCTCCTCCTCTCCCCCATCTTGATGGCTATTGGGGTAGACTCTTCAGATAAAGCTGTCTAATGAACATGCAGGAACTTTAGTGCGTTAAGCATCGAAACATCGAAGGTGGCTTGAACTTTGACTCCTCTGCATTAGTGCTGCGGCCTTATCAGCGCTGGAGACTGCAGAGATTAGAGACTTCCTAATGAAGTGGAGGGATCGGAAAGGTTTTAGCACTGCCAGAGTGGATTGCTTCCAACATTTTTCACTTGTTATCGCAGGTATCCAGATTGCTGTTGTGAGGGCAGGACTTCTCTTAGTTTCAGGTCACTAAAAAAACCCTGGTTGGATCACAGAGTGAGTAGTTTGAGCATGGCTGACAGGGCGTTCAATGACTTTTAGTTTGCCGTATTTTTACAGTTTCATTGTTTAATTACATTTATTTGGGAGGGAGTTAAGGGATTGTTGCCTCTTATATTTGATATAGTGAAGAATAACAAAGTTACAGGCCGGACTGGAATCTGAGACTCCCACATGAGCACCAAGGCTGAATGCATCTAGCATATATGCTAAATGTTGTGACCTGATTTTTTTTTTTAAATGTTACAGTTTAAACTTGCAATCAACCAATCAGAGATTTAGAACAAATCCAATGGTATGTTCTCCAACAATCACATGACTCTAAACTAAAACTGAAATGACTCACTAAACGACTCCACTAAACTAAAGAAAGAAAAAAAAAAACAGTTTTCACTCAGAAACTGCTAGTAAATGTCACAAAAAATTACGAAGAAACAGCAGGTAACACTTTGAATTAAACGTGAAATTTTGAAGTAAAAAAAATCTGAAATAGTATTTTCTTGCAAAACTTACTCTAACTTTGAAAAATCTTTTTTTTTTTTTTTTTTTTTTTTTTTTTTTTTACAGTGATAGGCTCTGTTTTATCATAAATTTTTGTGTTTAAGAATTTTTGTCTTTTCCACACACCTTGTTGGAAGTTGCACTAGAATATCCCCAAAAGTTCATTACAAACGCAACCAAAAGACAGTTTTATAAAACGAATAGTTTTAAATTGGCTCTAAATTGTGATTTTGTGAGCACATGCTAAACCAGTGATTCTCAACCTGTATGATTTCAGTTTACATTCAGTGTTATTTTAGTATTATTGATAATATTATAGTGATTACTAATATTTTTTTAATATGTCTATTTAGCCTAATTTTTATTTCAGTTTTAGTTTGAGTAATTGTAGTACTTCAACTTAAACTTATTTTATTTCAGTTAGTTCCCAAGGCAATATTTCTATTTTTTTTTTCTTTTTCATTTTCAGTTTTTCATCTAATATTTGTATTTTGTTTTATTTCAGATATTTCAGTTAACGGTTTTTAACAGTTTTAGTTAAAGGATTAGTTCACTTCAGAATTAAAATTTCCTGATAATTTACTCACCCCCATATCATCCAAGATGTTTATGTCTTTCTTTCTTCAGTCGAAAAGAAATTAAGGTTTTTGAGGAAAACATTCCAGGATTTTTCTCCATATAGTGGACTTCACTGGGCTTCAACAGGTTGAAGGTCCAAATGTCAGTTTCAGTGCAGCTTCAAATGGCTCTCAGGGCTCCCAGACGAAGAATAAGGGTCTTATCTGGCGAAACGATCGGTCATTTTCTAAAAAAAAATAAAAATGTATATACTTTTTAACTACAAATGCTCATCTTACACTGCTCTGCGATGCGCCACACATTACGTAATCACATTGGAAAGGTCACGTGTGATGTAGGTGGAAGTACCAACCCAGCAGCAGGGTAGGGCGAAAAATCTCATTTTCTCCTCCAAGTACAAAATCGTCTGACATCGTTGTTTTGCCTTTTATTGTAAAGGTCGCTTGATTTAGTCTTTGCGCATTCGCTTTGTAGACACTGGATCGGTACTTCCGCCTACATCACGCGTGACCTTTCCAACGTGATTACGTAATGCGTGAAGTTGTGGACGCGCAATGCAGAGCTAGCGAGATGAGCATTTGTGGTTAAAAAAGTATATAAATTTTTATTTTCTTTTAAGAAAATGATTGATTGTTTCGCTAGATAAAACCCTTATTCCTCATCTAGGATCGTGTAGAGCTCTTTGAAGCTGCACTGAAACTGTAATTTGGACCTTCAACCCGTTGAACCCCAGTGAAGTCCACTATATGGAGAAAAATCCTGGAATGTTTTCGTCAAAAACCTTAATTTCTTTTCGACTGAAGAAAGAAAGACATAAACATCTTGGATGACATGTGGGTGAGTAAATTATCAGGAAATTTTTATTCTGAAGTGAACTAATCCTTTAACAATAACAACCCTTTTTACATCTTGATTTTAAGTGTATTTTGGCATATCATTCTAGAGTTAGATTATTTTAATCTATTTATTGTACTTTATTAATTTAAATACTTTTAAGTCATCCTGCGGCCCACTTGGAAGTTTTCTGAGGCTCTCTAGTGGTTGAGCACCGCTGTTCTAAACCATTGTAAAATAGCTGATATACACACAGTTGCTCATCAGTTGAATGAAGTTTTAATGTGCCAAGTTAAATGACAAGCATTTAGGCTAATGAACTATTAGTTATGTATTTTGTATATTTTACTGTATTGCCGTAGCTGCCGTTTTAAGGCGTTTTTAGGCTAAGATGCATTGAATAGTTCCTGGAATGCATGACTTCTCATGGATTACTGTTATGGATTATTATTTCATTGGAGAGACTGAGCATCGGTCAACTCCTAAAAATAGCAAAAGTGTGTGTTTTATAAGAGCGACATGCTCTCAATAAACCACCTAAATCTGTCTCATAACAAGTGTGACGATCATCGTCCTCTGATGGTCAGTGTAACTGGTGTGTGTCAGTTCAGAGAGTTAAACCGTATTGTCAGCTGTCTGTGGACATACAGTACACACACCCCACCGCCCGCTTCTGCACAGGTTAATAATTCATTGTTAAGTGATAAATTTCTCTGAAGCATGAGAAATGGCAAGAGCTGTGATAAATATGAAAGCACATTATAATTCATAAGCATGTGTTGGATTAGTGTAAAGCTTCCACCCGTATGTACATTATTAATGCTATGATCTGCAGCCTTTGGGCCTGAATGACTGTCACAGGTCCATGTGCATGACAAATATCACCTGTGCATGATGATCATCACACCATAATGTGCACTTGCAAATTAAATATTCACATGGATTTTTTTCTCTGACTGGGAACTTTTATGGTTAGGCTACTTAAAAGTGTCCAGGTCATGATGGATGCTCCACTGAGCGAAGTTTGAATTTGAATTGCAACATTTCCTAATCTCATTCCCCATCTTTTCATGTATTTTCTCCACTATTTTATGAATGAAAAGTGGCAGAAAGGCCAAAAATAATGGAATTTCTCGATACAACTCACTATATCGGTAGCATTTTGAAGCATAATATGTAATTACAAGTTTATTACTTAGTAATAGGGGAATGTGGGTGTAATGGTTGTTACAGGGGCTTACAATGTACTGTAGTTTCATGGGACCAATGAACATTAAAATCCAAATCCACTTTTAAAAGTATTGCCACAATAATTAGTTATTATTCATGATAATTAATTAGTAAATTTTACAAAAATCAAATGGATAGATAGGCAAATAACACATTAAATTAAACTTTAAAAGTAGAAAAACTGAAATAGTATGTACTTACATTCTCCAATAATCTTCAAACTTCAACTAAAAAAAAAAAAAAAAAAAAATACAATGTGTGTGACTGAATTGTATGGAGCCCCTAATGGGACATGGTGGTGGAAAAAAATATGAGATGGGAGGAAAAGTCAATGCTTTTGGGTTCGCTCTCAAAACGTTTGTGTTTGTCGGGGGAACGCAAACATTTTTGAAAGCGAACGCAAAGTTTCTCGGGGGAACGCAAAACATTTGCGAGAAAACGCTAAAGCATTGCCAAATAATTTTTCCTCCCATCTCATATTGTTTTTCTTCACCATGTCCCTTTAGGGGCTCTGTAGAGTAATTGATGAAAATGCTTTAAAAAAAGAAAAGAAAAACTTTCTACACCTTCAGAAAGCTGGACAGATCTATGTAATATAACTGCAGTATTAATAATAATAATAGTTATAATTATAAAAAAAAGGATGAATAATAATAATAAAAAAAAAACTATGAATAAAAATGAGGGGTGAGTCAAAATGATTTGTATTAAAAGATTAACATCAAGCCACAATTGCTGTTGATAGAGCAGGATATTGTGTATTGAACCTGGAACATTACTTTAATAAAATGATCCATGACCTGCACAGATATCTGCTTTAGTTGGCACATCATTTCATAATCATTCATGTCCAATCAATGTCCATTCGTAATTCAAATCATGTATTATTGAATCATCAGAGTTAGAATAAGAATTATGATGTAAAGAAGCACGCTCTATATTTCAAATATGGTAGAGTTTCACACTCGGCTTCGTTCCAGTATCAACAGATGCTCCTCATGATGCTGTTTGAGCTCGTCCTCTAGAGATCTCGGAGTTTAATTTCTGGAGGTATGAGAAGAGGGTCTAATGAGACTGGCGCAGGCTCCTCTCCGGATCATCATTAGGTTTTTATGAGCTGTAGATGCTGCTTCAGATGCTGGTTTGAGCCTCTCGTGAGAGTTTCTGCAGGCAAACCCTCTGAGACCCTCCTGATCTACAGCCCCAGAGAGAAGAACCATAAGTGCTGTATGAATTTAGCACGACTGCTAAAAAGACCACAGGGAATATCGCCACGGTAGTTCCGTTTACGGCACAGTTAATGTTAATAGATGGTAATATTTTATTTCTATCTCTCTCACACAGTTGGCATTTAAGCAGAGTGGAGATTCATACACCATTTACGACACTGGGGTATATTTAGAGCCTGGTCTAGTATTCAGTAGTAAGAGGGCAAGGCAGATGGATCGATAAATAATTATTTGGGTAATTTGTGAATAATATGGGTATCGGCGGGTGAGTGATTAACAGAAGTGGTAGTGTTTCCCTTAAGGCTCATTCTCAGTGTTGTCTATTGGTAATTCAAATGGGTAACATTTATTTTAATGTAACATAGTTACATGTTATACGCTCTGAAAAATGCTAGGTTGTTTCAACCCATGTTTGGGTCGAATATGGACAAACCCATTAAAATAACCCAATGTTTTTAGAGTGTACAGGTATGTACGGTCTGCAACAACAGTAAATTATGTATAATTACATGAAACTAACACTAAACCAAACCCTAAACCTATAGTAAGTACGTTAAATAATATTACTCAGTACTTTTTTGTGTAATTACACTATAACAACACATTAAATTGTATTGTTTCTACTATATATCGGTATAATAACAGCCACTTTTTTTTTTTTTTTTGATATTGGCTTTGAAAAAATCCATACTGGTCGATCACTAGTACTGGTTGCACTTTATTTTACAGTATGTGTACTTACAGTGTGTTTATTTAAGAAAGTACAGGGTAACATAAAGTAACTACATGGGTTAAGGTTAGGTTTAGGGGTCGGTTCAGGGTTATTAACTTGTTATTATCCAGTTATTATAATTATTATAAGGACATAGTATGTACATGGGGAACAGGACTATAAAATAAAGTGCTACCAATTTATTCATGTGTGGTGATTATAAATGCTCTAAAAAGCTAAAAAAAAAAAAAAAAAAAAAAAACTCCTAATTTTAGAAAATCGCATTGACTGGAGATCTTGAGATATTCTCATTTATTGTTTGTTTTTTATGGCGAGTCTTGAATACCAGCATGATCAAATATAATTCCTTTTTTTGCCTCATTTGTTGATGGTACAGTAGAGAAAAGGCATAAAATGATTGAGAAAATCTGGGAGTCTGTCACAGTCATGTTTAGTTTTTCTCAGTTTTGTTTAGTTCCTAGTCATTGTTTTCTTTGTCACCATTTGTCTGAGTTCTAGTCATTCATTAATTGTCATGGTTTCTCATTAGTTCTCACCTGTTCCCTGTTTCATTGATTGCCTTTTTCCAGTGTATTTAAGCCCTCAGTTCTCCTCTGTTCATTATCTTGTGTGAACGTTATGTGGATTGTGTGTAATCTTCTTCTCTGTGTTTATTAAAATCTTGTATTATTGTTCATTTTGCATCACGCATCATCCTTGGATTTTACTATACAAAATCCCAGACAGAGTCATCGCCTACATGAACAACATATTTCAAAGCGTTGTAGCTTGTATAAAGGTAAAGTTCTACTAAGAGTAAGAAATGCCATTATTTACTCTCCCTCATGTCATTCCAAACCTGTATGGTGTTATTCTTATGTTGAACACAAACATAATCTTTGTGTTGCTCTTTTTCTTTACAATTCATATTGAAGCACGTCTGTCAAGCTTCAATAAGGACCAAAAACACCATAAATGAACCATAACAGCTGTCCATGTGCACTGTAAACCAAGTCATATGATGCCTTGTGTGAAGAATAGACCAAAATTTAGGCTTTCCACTAAAAATCTCCCCTCTGCTGCAGCTTTCAAATCTCATTCCATACTCTGCATATTCAAACTGGCATGTTGCCTTTGGTTACGACACAAAAAATGGACCACAACACAATGCACACACAAAGATATCATATGACTTCAGAAGACTTGTAATATGGCATACTTTAGCAACATCGTGCCTCTTGGAGTGCTGGGAAAACTGTCGGGAATCTTCCGGGCATTCCTCTCCCATTGTTAAACTCTCTCCATCGAAGGCATAGGCTTTCAAACGCATACATACGGCTCCATTGTTCCTTTCATCAATTACATTAATTACTATTCAAATCCCCATTGTAAAAGCGATCCGTGCTATCAGCCGCAGCATCACGGAGGAGGAATCTAAGGACGTGTCACTCGCGGCCTCGTTTCTTCAAAAATCTCAGCAGACAATAAAGGAACACGGTGGGCTTCTGTTCCTGAGCTCAGCCTGGCCCGCTGCCAGCCGCACTTAAACCCATTACAGCTATCGCTGAAATTATTTTCCCTCTCTCTTCATGCAGCGGGTGAATTTCACAGTTATCAGTGCAAATAGGCGGCGGCTCGAGCGGCGGGACGGGGGATTTGCTGTGGTTGCTGCTCTAAGGCTGTCTCTTAATTAAAGCTTTGCCCTGGGTTAACTAGTTCCATGTGCAACGGCTGCCACGAGCCAGATGGGGGCAGTGCCGTCTTACATCAGGACGAGTGTGCGTGCACATGTTCAGGATAGAGTGCTCACATTACAGGGTGGGCCTGGGCGGTTTTTGATGGATTGCAAATGATTGTCCCTGAAAACAATAGCTGCTGGAAGTAGCGTGTGATATTGTCATTGGCCCCGCTCGCTTCAGAAACACATCTGCGCTGAAACACAAACCGCCTAAATGAGGGCAGGAGTTAGTCATAACTCAGTTAAGATGTCCTCCTGAATGCATCTGTGCCAGATCAGCTTCATTTATAAAGATAATGACGTCGGGATCTTCCAGCGGATCTCTGAGGTAACCTAGCGGAGAAGGTGCGCGTGGGCACATGGGTAAGACTGATGGCAGATGGCACGCTCGACCAACGTGTCCATTAGTGAGAGATATTGGCCTGACGTCAGAGTAATGTGAAGGTTTTACAGCGTCTCCTCCACCTGTATCCGTAACGCTCTGGGACTGATCTAATTACATTGTGACTTGATAGCATTAAATGAATCAGTTTGAATGTGTAAATTAGGGCCTGATAAAGTCAGTTTTATTTTTTCCAAATTCCATGTTTTCTGTTTTAATGGTTTAATTAAATTGCAATCAAAAATAAGCATGTCTAATCAATTTAATTCATAAAACTTTAATCATTTATTAAAATTGTAACAATAGAGGGCCCTGAAATAGCCCTATTTTTACAAATTCATTTTGTCTACTTTACTTTAAGAAGTACATTCTGCTGTACAATAGTAATATATTTCTGTTCTAATTTCTTCAAGTTAAACTGAACTTTTATTTTGGCGTTTTGTTGTGAAGACCTTTGAGTTTCTGCACTGTAAAAAAAAACATTTTTTTCTTTTGTCAAATCAAGTTAGATAATTAATGTGGTTCAGATAACATAATATTTTGAGTTTCTGTAAATTAAACCAATCGCCTTCATTGTATTAACTCAAATTTTTAATTTCAATGAACTCAAAATTTTAAGGCAACCAGGTAACTTACTTTTTTAAGTTAAACCAACAATTCTTTTTTTACAGTGTGTGAGTTTCTGAAGATAGTTTAATCAAATGAATTGGTAAAATGCTGGTGAAGAGCAGCTCTGGAGATTAAGTTTATGTTTTCATGTCCTCAAATAGTGAGACGGCAGACACTGAAAACACCATGAGCATCACATGAGCTTGAGTGTGTGTAGTAGACCAAACTGAGGCACAGCATGCAGACTTCATATTTCAATAGCTTTAATATTCACAAACACTAGCCCATATCATGATTTAATTAATTATAGGGTCACCAGTCCCATATTTCAGCTCTATTTTTAGTGTCCCGACTTATTATGAAAAAATCATGTTTTGTCCCGTATTCCTTCTTTCCTAAATTGTCTTTGTTATGTGATCATAAAAGCAAGTAGCAATCTTCCGTCACGCGAGGATAGCCTAATCAAAGGTAGCCAATCTCATCTTAGTATATTTTGGAGAACAAAATTACCATCTAATCACAATTAGTTATCGATTAACTTGCAGTTAGTGAAGGCGGAGGAGATCAAGTCAGACGCGAAGATGTCTCCAATCAAAGAAGTGTGTGTCTTTGTTCTATTTTTATATAAAATAAAATAACTATATGATAAGTTTTTGGTCATATTGGGTGGAGGGGGGTGGGTGATAAATCCCGTCCCATATTCCACCATGAGAAATCTGGTTACCCTAATTACTTTCTACTTTTGATTTATTCATCCACAATTTGCCAAATTCAGTGACATTCTGCTTTATTCCATTTTTTTTTTTTCATGTTTATGACTGCATTCTGCAGTTCTGCATCACTGACATCATAGGGCCCTAGTAATTATAGCTCAAAACAGAGTGAGCCGTTGTATTGGATATAGAACAAAAGAATCATGTGAACAGAAATGCAGAATGATAGACGGATATATTGCAAGTCAGAACCCATGCAGTCATTTCCAGAACTCTTGTGTGATTTGTGACTAATGCACAAACACATAAACTGGTGTCAGAGCATGTGTACATGAGTCCTACCACACCCACAACTCTTGCCAAGTTATCCCGAGCGCTCTCACAGAAGCAAAAGAAAGTATCTGAGTGCGCACACACACTCATCAAGCAGCGCGACAAGCCGAGTGGGTGCGTGGTGTTTCTCTGCAGTTTCACGAGCGAACTGACACAACTGCTCTCCTCGCAGTTTCTTTCTCGTCCGCAGATCCGTTTTCTGTCTATCTCTCTGCCAAACTCTTCCTTGGCGGTGGCACACATTCTGAACTAAAGCTTGACAATAGCTATTTCCTGTTCCTGCGCTGGTGCCGAGAGCCGGCTTACTGGCAGCTAGGGAAAGGTCGAAAGAGTTTTCAAGATGGGGTTTTTCTTTGTGCTAAGAGCAGCAGTGTGTGTGTGTGTGTGTGTGTGCGTGTTGCTGTGTAAGCCATTCCTGCTGCTCCCCGATGTACAGAAAGGACCGTAATGAGATCAGGCCTGTCATTACTGTTATTGATGTTCGCTCTGACACAGGAAGATATACACAATAATTACGGTGCTGGGAAGTCCCCGTGATCGCGTGTGTGTATGTGTGTGGCAGATTAAGGGCTAAGCTGACAGACACGCATTCTGAAGGGCCTGCGTCTCGAGCCCAACGCGAGGGTGTGTTGCGGTTGAGCGAGCGTCGCGTGCATGCGTGTGCGCGCGTGGTGAGTGATTGTGAGCCAGTACGGAAAGGATCAGTAGATTTTGACATCAGTCAATGTCTATGGCAGGGCCTTGGACTGGATATGTGAAAGCTCTCTCTTGCTCATGTATCTCTTTTCGCCGAAGTGTCTGCTGTGACTGTATGGATATGAATCACTTTAAACGAGCATGCGGCTGTCGTGTTGTCTTCGACGCGCTGCGACGGGCCACTTGCGGCAGTCGAGCTTTACGGCAAATGAAATAAACTTTGTGGCGTTTTTAACAACCCCCTTCAGATGCATCACAACAGTCTGTCCACGTGGCCCACTGGAGCTGCTTCATGCTTCTCAAACATGCTTCCTTTGAGAATCGTCGATGTGTGTATATCTCGGTCTCACGCAGTTTTAGTCTCTCAAATGCAGTCTAAAGGTTCACACCAAGAACCTGGCCCGGTTCAAGAAACAAATCACTGAGGGTGCTTCTGAAATTACTGAGGGTGCTCTAGTAAAGGACACAGCAATGGCTCCACCATCGCAGTGTACAGTGAGACATTTAAGATTATTTATTATTTATTATACAGCAATTATATGTAGATGTCACTTCTGAAACTTTGCAGCATGCAGTAGGCCGTCGGTCCTCTTAGCAATGAAAAACAATAATTTTATTCAATGGATTATAGGCTGTAGCCTCGAAAAAAGGCCGCTCTCTTTACTATCACTAAAGTGTAAACCCGAATAAGTTGGGCTAACTCAAAAAATTTGAGGTAATCAATTACATTACATTTTTTGAGTTATGATGTTCCCAGTTTTAAGTAAGCAGAACTATCAAGTTTTGAGTTTGTAGTACTCATGCATGTTAATTGCTCCTAACTTGAAATACTGAGTTAGCTAACTCATACATTTTGATAGCAATTAACAAACGATTTAGTTAATTAACTTTTTTTATTTTGAATTCTTGCAAATCAAATTAGTTATTAACTTCACTGTAATCCCTAATAAGTTGTCAGAAGTCAAAAAAAAAAAAAAAACTCAGTTTAAGTAAGATTTTTATTTTGTACTCATACATTTTTATTGTTCTTAACTTGAAATATTTGAGTACACTAATTTATACATTCAGGTTGTCTTAATGTAAATATATTGCTAGCTATAACAAGCTAATATAGAAAATGCCAACTTGCTAATTTGCTAACATGTTAACAATAGCATGGTATAGCACTTGCTGAATGAGTACAGCAACTTACCTAACTCTGTAACTTACCTGCTCTCAAACCAAGCAGCATTGCCACTTATCATCATGATGGTAAATCTCCAAAAACTCACATTAACTCTTCTAAATTAGCATAACAAAACATTAATCACTATTTAATCTCCCTTACCGTTAATCTTGCACAAAAAAAACAAAAAAAAAACAAAAACATTTTATAACACTTAATTTTAGCATTTACTCTCCCTTTTGAGTGCCATGGGCAAAGCATGCTGGGAAATAGAAATCCCAGCCCAGTTTCAGTTAAACTTAAGTTAGTCTAAATTAAAAGAAATAAGTTCATACAACTCAAAACAATGAAACAGTTCAGTTTACTTTAAATATGTCAGTGCTGTGAACTCAAAAGAAAAAGAAAGTTTGAAAGGCTCATAATAGTTAATTTAACTGAACTAATTTGTTCAATTTAAGTTTATCCTACTCAAACCAATTAAGTATTTTGAGTGTTAGGGTTTACAGTGTCGCTTTGTCAGTTCATCACAATCTCACAAAGTTCCGTAATAATAATGAAGCTGCCAACAAAGCAAAATAAATCTCTTACTTACATCGTGTCTACACGTTGTTTGTTAACGAGAGGTTTCGCGAGCCTGCATAACTCAGCACTGATTAAAAACTCTGGCGTTTTGAGCAGTAAGTGGATTCTGACTAACTTAAACACCTCTGATTGGCCATTGTGTTCAAGAGATCAATAACTATGTCTGTGATTGGCTACATTGCTCCCCGCTACAAAAACACGTTGTAAATAGAAACATTTGACGTGCTCCAGAGCGCAAACACAAATATGCACTGGAACGTTTTCCAAATTTGTTTCGCCAATATATTATTACACTATCAACTGAGGGTGCTCTTGCTTGCATTTGAGGGTGCTTAGCACCTGTAAAGAACTATAACAATAACTATATTAATGTCCACATCAGTGGACAATATCGTTCTGTTTATTCTAAGCAAGCGCTTCAGTTTTGTCGTCTGCCGCTTTAAATGCTCAAGCTCTTTAAAGCAGGAGGGATTCTGATTGGCTGTCAATGTTTTTATCATTCATCAGCTGGAAAAAATCATTCTGAAAGTGATTACAATGATATTGTTCCTCTGTGTCATTATTGTTATAGTTGTGGTGTGGACTCTGCTATTCTTTTATATTTAGAACAATTTTTAGAACTATATCTTTATCGTTATCATCATAGTTATCGTCCATGAGTCAAGTATTTCAAGTTCAAGTCAAGTCTCAAATGTTTTGTTGTGATTTTGGTAATAGAGTGCTGCAGGAATGAGTCCTAAAACCCAGAATCGAGTTTGTATTTTGCCACTTCCGATTCCGTCATCCCGAAGTCAATGGGTTTTTGGTTAAATGCCTGAAACAAGCTCAAGATATTTTTAGATGGAATTTATTCTACAGCATGAAATACATCAGTATTACCCCACTTGTGACTTTTAAAGCATGTCTTGAAAAAGCTGTGTAACAAGTGTCTAAATGGGACTACTGAGGTTGTCGGGACATTAAACGACATCACAGCTAACAGGTAAACTCATCTACTCACTAGCCCATTTTTACTTGTGCTCTTGCAAACTATTCTAACTCAAACTTCACAACATATAGATTGATACGTTTATAATATTTTTCAATGTTTTTTTTTTTTTTGTAATGCAGAAACAATATACATCTCATATATACAATGAGATGAATTTGAAATCCTGGAAACACATTCATCAAAAGATACTTATTCTTTAAACTTTTATTAAAACTGTTGAAGTCAAATAAAACACTTTCATAGCACAAAGAAAAACTATCCAAAAGAGATTTTTCTTTAAAATAATGTTAAACACTGGTGCATTCCCAAAAAAGGTGGCAGGCAGATTCATTTATATGACAAAAAAGGACAGTGGATCCTTATCAGAGAACATGTATTAAAATAAAGACTGAAAGAGTTGTCGGAAGCTCAGTGATGGTGATGTTAAAGTCACGTGACCGTGGTGTATTTCGTTTGAAGTCTAACTTAAGCATTTTATTCTGCTGATTGTATTTAGACCTCAAAATTCTTAAAAGTTAATTTGTGAAGATTATCATAATAAACAAAATGTGTGAGAATCATAAAATTTTGTTAGTCACAGAGCTTATTTTCTGCATTAATCCAAAAGCCAATGTGAAAATCCTATTTGGTTTTTGTCGAGGGAATCAGGGTGATGCTGACTTTTGGGTCGGACTAAAGAAATATGACATCACTGCAGTGCTCTATTGTTTTCTTATTCTTCATCTGACAAGGAAGAACGTTGACCAAAATTACATCATTGAACAACTTTTAAGGACTTTTTTCCCCTTCTCTACTAAATGTATATCAATAGAAAAAGTTTTTTTTTGGTTTTTCCTATAGTATCTAAATGGGACATTATGTTGACCTAAGATTGTTTTCCTCTGCATTAATGTATATGATGCATTGATGATCGTTGCAGATGCCATCATGTTGAGACGCTGCAAATGGAGTGTAAATGGAGTCATAAGTCAATTATTGCTCTTTTATGTCCAAGATCTCTGGTCTTAAATAAACAAGCTTGAGAGGAAAAAAAAAAAAAACACATTTGAAAACATGCAGAGCAGCGAAAGTGTTGGAATAGCTTCACCTCACATGCCTTTGCCCCTGACTGCCCTCTGGAGCTGTGTGACAGTGGACATGGCAGGTAGGTGTTGACCTGCTGACCTCCTCGGCTCACCGGAGCGGACAGGAGCCGTGTTAAGAGAGAGGGATCGAGGGATGATGGGGATTTTGGGGTGGGTTTCTAGGCTTTACAGTGAATGATGGGGCTGCTGCATGCAAAACTACATCCAATAGAGTTTGTGTTTGACCTTGAGCAGAGAGACATTCTGACCTCACACGTCAAGAGATGAACTGTCGTCATTTCATAATTGGGACATACTCTTTGCAAATAGTTTATGAAGTCGCTGATGCTCAATAGTATCACCATAATGTTAACATAACAACAAGACTGTCACTTTTCAATTGTTTATTTTCTCTTTACAATCACCTGCAACATTTAAAACCATCCAATCACCTTAATAACAGGGTTGTGAGCCATTCAGGATCTAAATATTGGAATGATAGTCCAGAATTGTATTTCAAATTTGAATTTAAGGAAGTAGAATTATGAAATTAAAGTGTTGAAAGTGTTGTTTTTGAATTATTTTATTTTAATGCCAAAGTTCTTACAATTAAATTACATTTAAAAGTTCCTATTCACGTCGGACATTTAAAGAAGTCTCTTCTGCTCACCAAGGCTGCATTTATTTGATCAAAAATACAGCAAAAACAATAATATTGTGAAATATTATTACAACCCGAATTCCAGAAATGTTGGGATGTTTTTAAATTTGAATAAAATGAAAACTAAAAGACTTTCAAATCATGTGAGCCAATATTTTATTCACAATAGAACATAGATAACATAACAAATGTTTAAACTGAGAAATTTGACCATTTTATGCACAAAATGAGCTCATTTCAAATTTGATGCCTGCTACAGGTCTCAAAATAGTTGGGACGGGGGCATGTTTACTATAGTGCATCTCCTCTTCTTTTCAAAACAATTTGAAGACGTCTGGGCATCGAGGTTGTGAGTTTCTGGAGTTTTGGTGTAGGAATTTGGTTCCATTCTTGCCTGATATAGGTTTCCAGCTGCTGAAGAGTTTGTGGTCATCTTTGACGTATTTTTTGTTTAATGATGCGCCAAATTTTCTCTGTAGGTGAAAGATCTGGACTGCAAGCAGGCCAATTCAGCACCTGGACTCTTCTACGACGAAGCCATGCTGTTGTAATAGCTGCAGTATGTGGTTTTGCATTGTCTGAAATACACAAGGCCTTCCCTGAAATAGACGTCGTCTGGAAACCTTTATATACCTTTCAGCTTTCATAGTGCCTTCCAAAACATGCAAGCTGCCCATACCGAATGCACATATGCACCCCCATACCATCAGAGATGCTGGCTTTTGAACTGAACGCTGATAACACGCTGGAAGGTCTCCCTCCTCTTTAGCCCGGAGGACATGGCATCCGTGATTTCCAACAAGAATGTCAAATTTGGACTCGTCTGACCATAGAACACTTTTCCACTTTGAAACAGTCCATTTTAAATGAGCCTTGACCCACAGGACACGACGGCGCTTCTGGACCATGTTCACATATGGCTTTCTTTTTGCATGATAGAGCTTTAGTTGGCATCTGCAGATGGTACGGCGGATTGTGTTTACCGACAGTGGTTTCTGAAAGTATTCCTGGGCCCATTTAGTAATGTCATTGACACAATCATGCCAATGAGTGATGCAGTGTCGTCCGAGGGCCCGAAGACCACGGGCATCCAATAAAGGTCTTCGGCCTTGTCTCATATGCAAAGAGATTTCTCCAGTTTCTCTGAATCTTTTGATGATGTTACGCTGCATTCACATGGGGCGTTGGCGTTAACGCTTCTCATTTACTTTGAATGGGTGACGTCATGCATTGCCGAACTGAATCGTGGGTTCCGTCGCGTCGCTTCACTCGCGTTGCTCACGGCAGAAGTTGAAGATTTCTCAACTTTTCAAGCGCCAACGCAGGCGTCAGCCAATCGCCTTATGCAAACACTCTAGAGCAGTCGCTAGCCAATTGCGTTCATGCAACACCGGAAAGTAATGTGATTGGCTGTTATCACTATAACGGTCGCGTCAACAAAAGCTTCAGACACCTCCTCCGTCAAACGTTGACGCTGACGCCCCGTGTGAATGCAGTGTTATGCACTGTAGATAATGAGATTTGCAAAGCCTTTGCAACTTGACGTTGGGGAAAATTGTTTTTAAAGTATTCCACAATCTTTTTACGCAGTCTTTCACAGCTCTGCCTATCTTTACTTCTGAGAGATTCTGCCTCTCTAAGACATCCCTTTTATAACTAATCATGTTACAGACCTGATATCAATTAACTTAATTAGTTGCTAGATGTTCTCCCAGCTGAATCTTTTCAAAATTTCTTGCTTTTTCAGACATTTGTGCCAACTTTTTTGAGACCTGTAGCAGGCATCAAATTTGAAATGAGCTCATTTAGTGGATAAAAGTGTAAAAATTTCTCCCTTAAAACATTTGTTATGTTATCTATGTCCTATTGTGAATAAAATATTGGCTCATGTGATTTGAAAGTCTTTTAGTTTTCATTTTATTCAAATTTAAAAAACGTCCCAACATTTCTGGAATTCGGGTTGTACAATTTAAAACAACCGTTTTATATTATAATATATTTTAAAATGTAATTTATTCCTGTGATGCAAAGCTGAATTTTCAGAAACAGTTTTTATTATTATCAATGTTGAAAACAATGTGCTGCTTCATATTTTTGTGGAAACCGTGATACATTTTATTCAAGATTCTTTGATGAATGAAAAGTTCAAAAGAACAGCATTTATTTGAAATATAAATCTTTTGTAAAATTATAAATGTATTTACTGTCACCTTTGATCAATTTCATGCATCCTTGCTCAATAAAACTATTTCTTATAAAAAATAAATATTTACTGTACATGTATAATTCCCTGATTTCCCTCATAAGACCTGAGGATAATTAGCGTAATTGAAGTGTATTGATGTGAGTGTGGGCGCCAGACTCTCGTGCTCCAGCACTGCAATAGCATCTGCTATTGAGCCAGAGCACCAACCCCGTCTGACAGCTCACAAGCTGCTCAATTCTATCTGTGAGTCAGAAGAGAGGCTGCTCGTGGATACAACACATGCTATCTGGTGATAAGGGATGGGTGGAATGGTTGTGAAAGAAAGAAGCACCCTGAAACCAGTCAGAGATATTTAAAGATCTGTGCTTTACAATTAGCACTAAAGACCTTCATCTCTCTCTTCTTCTCTTTTTGTCGGTGGGTACTGTAGCATAAACTGAGCATTACAATTGTTATATTTTATTTTTGGGCCTTTGCCGCTATCTTTGATAGATACGGTAGAGAGATGATTGGAAGATGATCCGTTCATGGGATGTAGCATCGGCTCGAGATTGGAGCATGTACACAGTCCACTAGGCCAGAGTTTGTGTTTACCAGACCTTCATCCAGATCCAGACCAAATAATACATTCATATTTTTATAAACTTACAGCGAAATGTTTGTCCAATCATCCAGCAAGATTGGGGTTAGTAAGAAATCTGTATTTTTATTTACTTTCACTTTTAATGCATTAATCAAAAGTGACAGCTAAGAAATGTATAATTTCTATTTAAAATAAATCTGTCCTTTTAAACTTTTTAATTCATCAACCAAATTCCAGAATAATAATAATAATATCATACAAAATCTTTTAATTTAGTTATCACAGACTTGAAGTCAGTGTTTTTTTTTTTTTTTTGTTTTGTTTTGTTTTTTTATTTAAAATAATAAATATTATTATATTTTTAATAAATATTAAAAAAATAACATTTTTATTCAAGGATGCATTAAGTTTATCGAAAGTGACAGTAAAGCCATTTATAATCTTCTATTTCAAATAAATGCTGTTCTTTTGAAATTTCTATTCATCAAATTATCATGAAAAATCATGAATCACAGTTTCCATAAAAGTATGAAGCAGCAAAAACTATGTTCAACATTGATAATGATAAGAAATGTTTCTTGAGCCGCAAATCAGCATATTAGAATGATTTCTGAAGGATAATATGACGTTATGTAATGATGCTGAAAATTCAGCTTTGTATCATAGGAATAAATTAATTTTTCAATCATATTCAAATAAAAAACGGCTATTTTAAATTGTAATAATATTTCTCAATATTACTGTTTTTACTGTATTTTGATCAAAATCTTACTATCTTACTTTTGTAGTTTACAGTAGTGTGTGTATGTATGTGTTTTATGGCTGCAAAAAATGCACATTGCTTATAATTTCAAAGCCATACAACATTGACTTTATTTTGGGACCTTTGTTTGTATCTTTGCTGGGAAGGACATTTCAGGACTGGACCTCTTGAAACTTGATTTGAATGAACTGTAGAACCCTTCACTACGGCCACAACGTCAATGAGCGGGACACTTTTACTGAATGAATAATGTATCAAGCTGCATTATGTTTTACACATTGAGTGTCTGGGCTGGAAATGGTAATAAGTAGGTGTATCCGGTCACTGTTTGGCATGAACCCCCATGAGCGTGTCGCCCTCTTCGTCTTTTAGTTTTGGTCTGTCAGTTGTGATGCCGTGCACTTCAGTCCAGCGTTCAAACGGCCCAAACAACCAACTGCCAAAAACCTACAAGCACCGAGCTAAGAGACCTCGTTCATTTCGCACTTCTACAATAACATATCGAGCTCCCCTGAGGTATAAATTACTGTATGTTATCTGATTTACCCCCGTTCATTCATGACCTGGTTAAATATGTATGTAGGCGCTCACTGCGCTGGGCTCGGCGGCTTTGGTACGGTGGCCCGGAGGTGATTTATTATGTTAAAGCAGGCAGACGTTGACCTTCCTTTAATTAACACTGATGGAGATAAAGGTGAGCGCGGAGACGATGAAGATGGATTCGTGCACATAAATCATCGGCCGGGCTGTTGAGAACGGTGAAGGTACAGGAATAACCTTGGGGTTCACAGGTTAAATGAGCATTCACAGAGGAGCATGGATCATCACTTATACCGACAGCAGCCATTGTAATCTACCGCTCTGTGTTTACCTCCCTTCATTTATTAATTTAAAGCCCTCCATTTGCTTACACTCTTTTTTCTCATAGTTCCTGGCAGGGGGCTTTGTTAATTAAACAACTGCATTGTTTTGGCCTTTCTACAGTCAAGTGGGATGCAACGCATGACCTCCTATACCTCCTGAAAGACTATTCACATTCACACATTTAAAACAAGATATTTCTCAGAATGTAGTACAATCAGTGGGCTGAACAATAAGGATGTTCACACACACAAACACACACACACACACGTGTGTGTGTGCGTGTTTTTGTGACATATCAGGACACACATTTGTATAATGACATGGGTATGACATAGGTATTACAAGGAGAGGGTGACTTATGAAGACATTACCCCATGTCCCTATTTTTCAAAAGGCTTATAAATCATACAGAATGAGTTTTTTTGAGAAAGTAAAAATGTACACAGTTTCCTGTGATGGGTAGGTTTAGGGGTAGTGTAGGGTGATAGAAAATACGGTTTGTACAGTATAAAAACCATTACGCCTATGGAAAATTCCCACAATTCACAAAAACAAACCTGTGTGTGTGTGTGTGTGTGTATATATATATATATATATATATATATATATGTGTGTGTGTGTGTGTGTGTGTGTATGGGTCAATGACATGACGGGTCATTTTTTTGTCCAAAGGCCTTAATAATAATAAAAAACAAAAACATATGACATCCAAAGTATGTAAGGTAGTAGATCTCTTTTATTGAATCCAAAAGGTTTTAATTATATTTTGCTACATATAAAGGTATTTTAAAGATTTTGAAGTGTCAAAAGTCATTCGGTTTAACCGTCCAAAGGCCAATACAGCCATTTCATTTGTGATTAAAATATCTTAAAATGTAATAAATGTATATATTTTTATTCTGGCATGATTTTATAACATTATATATCAACATAGAGCAAAATGGTATTAAAATTATGTGTAGAAGTCGTTGCTTTGTTATGAAAAAGAATGTCCAGAAAAATGAATTTCATTGATGTCATTCGGAGTAACCAATATAAAGGGACCATTTTGGATCAACTCATGCGGTCAGTATCATGTGGCAGGATGTGACATCATTCAGACACCTGCAAAGGACCACATGGTCATGAAGCAAAGTAATTAACTCTCTTTTAACTATTTGAAAAATCCATGTTTTCACTTGCTCATATGAATGTCCCGAAACATCAGGTCATTTGGTACAACCGCTATAAAACATGGAAAATGTTGTAATATTTTAAAAAACTTGTACTAAATATAAAATGTTTGATTGTCCTTTTGCAAGCTAACTAACTAGCTAGCTAGATATCAGCCTGTTAGCATTGTTTGAAAATATCGTCATTCGGTATAACCAAAAGTGTCATTTGGTAAAACCGAAATTTTGATTAAACCGAATGACTTTTTTGGTGACAAATTTTGTCCATCTTGTAAAAAATGACAAAAGCAGTGTTAATTGATTATAAAAACCACATAATCTCATTGTTAACACTTAATGAAACTTCAAAATTAATTATGTCTCCATTATGTTTTTTTACACTTTTAAAAACCTTATTCGTCATTGACCAATATATTAGTTTAGGCTCCAACTCTCAATATAAACTAGTTGCTTATTAGCATGCATATTACTAGGATATTGCCTGTTTATTAGTACTTATAAAGCACATATTTATGCCATATTCTACATCCCTTAATCCTACCCAATGCCTAAACTTAACAACCACATTACTAACTATTAATAAGCAGTAAATAGGAGTTTATTGAGTCAAAAGTCATAGTTTATAGTCAGTTAAAACTGAGAACTGGACCCTAATCTGAAGTGTGACCATATATATGTAGTATATTTAGTAGTAAATATATTATAGGAGCACAATTTCCAGATGTATTTTTGTATACATTTAAAATAGGATGAACATTATAAAGATTTTAATTATTTATTTATATTTTGTTATTATTATTTATTTATTTATTTATTTTTTACAGACATTTATGGGGCCAGCGTCTGAGTCCTGCATCCTGCACAGATTCATCTTTGGAAATTTTCCACTCTGTTTTACTTGCTCTTTCTAAGTATTTAATTATTATTGCATACATATAAACCACCATTTAACTGCTTGCAGGGAACATTTTAGACACACTTCATTGCCTAATATTGGCCATTTAACACTTTCCTTCAGAACTCAGTGTTTATGGTCCGGCCAGAGGCGAGAGGAAAGTTATGATGTTAAGCCAGAGTTTAAGATTAACATGATTGTTAGGTTAATAAATTACACGCAATTTCAAATAAAAGGCGACAGCTCATGAAGGGCAATGAGGGAGCTAATTCTGTTCACAAACATCACGCGACAAGTCTAAACTTGACAGAAACATCATGCGAATATAAACTGAGATGACTGACATCCTGGAGTTTACATATGTCAATGCTTAAGGACACTATAAATGATAATAATGACTTCTTTTGGTTCAAATGAATAATTGAGACTTTTTTATTCATGCATGGGACACACAAACAAGAGTGCGGGATATTATTCTGATTTAGTCTGTGTGTTCGCTAATGAGCACAACATACGGCCCTGCGTGCTACAGCAGTACCAGCCAATGTGTCATTTTGCCTCTCTTGACATTTTCATGGCTTAAAATGATTCATGCATTTTGAGTGTTGTTTTTTTCCCCTTCCCCCCTCACTTCTATCACCAATTCATAAATAATGCATTTATTTATCATGAAAATCTGTTTTGGAATTAAAGACTACCACACTTCAAAGACAGGAAACCTTTGATATGTTTGATTCTCGCGGAATATCTGCTTGATTTATTCAATTTATGCAAAACACCTCCGGGATTATAAAGGTGGCATTTGAATACATTTGAGTAAACTAAATTATATAATAAGAATAGCTGCTGTCCGAAACATTAAAGCGGGCCTAATCCTCAGTTTTAACAGGCCATTTTGGGTGCATGCCATGAAGTGACATGATATAGACGGCACTACATGGAGATTTACGAGTATAGTTTCAAATGACTTTGCTTTTACGCTCTTTCACTTCCCTTCGCCTCTTGATATCCAAGTTCAGAGGTGTCTGGAGGGAATAAGGCTGTTCTTTTAACTTCTCTGTTCAAAACATCCATAAATTAAAGATCGCCGCATGCCACACACACGCAGCAGCTGGGGGTGGGTTGGGGAAATCATAATTCATTAGACACTGGGCTCTGACTAAAGGCTGAATATTATAAAAGGTGTGCGGTATATTTCATTTATCAGCACTTGTAAATGGCTGTGCTAATATTGCTTTGTTACAGCCATGAGATATTACAGGTCAATCGAGGCTTCATGAATTTCTATTACAGTCACTTGACTGACATCACAAACTGAATCAATGCCATGTCTAGTGAGAGATTCTGATTTATTTACACAACGTTCAAGTAAATCAAGCCAAAATGGCTATCTCGTTTACATTTCTTTCATTTACAGCGTATATTGATCTCAGGTTTCAATAAACTGTGCAGAAGTATGAGTAAATATTAGATAATAGGCTTATGCATGGTTTATTCTTTGCAGCTTCCGTGTGTGCACGCGCGCGCGCGCGTGTGTGTGTGTTTAAGTGGTTTTAGTTTTGGGTAACTGGAGTCTACTGATTTTGAAAAATTTTAATTTCTGAGGTCTACTTGATGAAAACATCCTTATTAGCCAAGAACTATTGCTGTTGGAGCTACAGGCCCATGATAACGACTTAATGCAGAAAAACTAGTAAATCGTCGACAATACAATTATTGGGTTCTACTTTATATTAAGTGTCTTTAACTACTATGTACTAACTTTTAAATTAATAATTTGACACAATGCACTTATTGTGTACATGCATGTTTTTACATTGTACTTATATTTTAAATAATACCTCCATGTAATTACATCTGTAATAAATTACTGTAATTGCATCTACAGTACAATTACACTGTTGATCCTTCCCTTACACCTTAACCCACACTTAAACCAACCCATACCACCAAACCTGTCCTTAACCCGTATCCCTCCTCAATAGCAGCACAAGTGTTTTGCAATACAATATGAACACAGTAAGTACACTGTACTTATTTTTTTTGAAAGTACATACTAGTTAAAGACACCTAATATAAAGTGTGACCAATTATTGTATTAGGATCATATTGATGGCATTTCAGTAAGAATGCTTGCTGGTCATGAAATTGCTGTGGATTCTATTATGTTTTATTATTGTCACATTTAGTGAGCTATTCTGGTATGTACATGATGCGTGTGTATGTGTATATAATATATTTTGCTTACAAAAATCATGTGACGCTTAACATTGAAACTTTCTCTGTAATTTAACTGTGAGGAAGAAAAATGTAAGTTTGACATGAACATCATTCAAATCAATTTAGATGCATGCTCAATGACAAAGATCCCGGAGTTTACAACGCTTAAAGGATTAGTTCACTTCAGAATGAAAATTTCCTGATAATTTACTCACCCCCATGTCATCCAAGATGTTTATGTCTTTCTTTCTTCAGTCGAAAAGAAATTAAGGTTTTTGAGGAAAACATTCCAGGATTTTTCTCCATATAGTGGACTTCACTGGGGTTCAATGGGTTGAATGTCCAAATTGCAGTTTCAGTGCAGCTTTAAGTGCTCTACATGATCCCAGATGAGGAATAAGGGTCTTATCTAGTGAAACGATTGCTCATTTTCTAAAAAAAAAAATTTACTTTTTAACCACAAATGCTCGTCTTGCACTGCTCTGCGATGCGCCACGCATTACGTAATCACATTGGAAAGGTCATGTGTGACGTAGGCAGAAGTACCGAGCAAGTGTTTACAAAGCGAACGTGCAAAGACTAAGTCAAATGCCCTTTACAGGAAAAAAAAAAAAAAAGGTAAAACAACGATGTCGGACAATTTTAAAGTTGGAGGAGAGAAAGAGATGGAGTTTTTCGCCCTACCGCGGTACTTTCACCTACGTCACACGTGACCGCTCATTGCAGAGCAGTGCAAGATGAGGATTTGAGGTTAAAAAGTATATACATTTTTATTTTTTTAGAAAATGTCCGATGGTTTCTCTAGATAAGACCCTTATTCCTCGGCTGGGATCATGTAGAGCCCTTTGAAGCTGCACTGAAACTGACATTTGGACCTTCAACCCGTTGAACCCCAGTGAAGTCCACTATATGGAGAAAAATCCTGGAATGTTTTCCTCAAAAACCTTAATTTCTTTTCGACTGAAGAAAGACATCTTGGATGACATGGGGGTAAGTAAATTATCAGGAAATTTGAATTTTAAAGTGAACTAATCCTTTAAGAACACTACGAATTATAATAATGACTAATTTTGATATTAATAAATGATTGCGATTTTTTTTTTTTTTTTTTTTAATTCATGCACAGCAGGACACACAAACAAGAGAGGGATATTTTTCTGATTTAGTCCGTGTGCTCGCTAATGAGCACAACATACATATGTATAGTATGTTGTGGTCATATGATAAAGCATATGAAATACGTGTGTGTAAATGTGTTCTAATGAATCCAGACCAAAACATCTTAATTTTATATTTTTTTCCACATATTGCCCTTTTAGGAAAAAAAAAAAAATGCATGTAAAATACATTTTCAAATGTTGAAAGTTTAATGTCTAGTTTATTATTATTATTATTATTATTATTATTGCAGCTCTCAAATGCACCATTGTACTGTTGAAGTAATTTGATGAAATTTAAGTGATCTACTTCATAAATCTACCTCATAAATAACTCTGGAATACTCTTCATCGACACCAAACGAGAAAATTCATGTTATACTGGGCAATATTTAGCATTACCATTAAAAAAGATATATTCTGCTATGACTTGCGCACACACTATATATCTTCTTTGCTTAATAAGGAAATCACAGGTGTACTGATGAGCACATCCTTAACGAAGGAACTTCAGGCCCACAGCCATGACACGATGAACACCTAGATGTCCAGTGTCATAGTGCTAATGTAAATGTTTAGGGTAGTTTCCCCATGAAAATCCAGTTGTAATCAGGTCATCCAGGGAATGTTAATTCCCGTGAACGAGAGAGCTGGAAGCCATTAATAAGTCCCACGTTCGGGCTTTTCCTCCTGTAATTCAGCCTCACTTCCTGTCTTTGAATACGGAGAATGGAGCATTGGTGTTGCGCGCGGGGGTCTGGGGGAGGGAGACGCCGCTGAATGCTTGTCCATCACCCCTCTCAGCAGTTACAGGTGGTCTCATTTTCCCTCCAGCAGATAGCTGCTGCCTTATGACAGCAGGCCAGCAATTTGCATGTTCGACAGACAACAAACGGCCTTGTGCATGTCAAAATAGGTGGCGGTGCGTGACAGTTCCTACACAATGCTGTCTCCTTTTGGCTTGACCCTCCGACCTCTCTGCATGTCTCCCTCGCAATCAGGAGGGAGATGGGGAAGAAATCACGGCCGCCCCCTTCCTCTGAATAAATCTGATACCAATGCCATTATCTCTCTTCCTCTCAGCACTCCATCAACAGCTTCCCCCAACCCCTGTGTCTCACCGGCGCTGCCTCGCTCTCTTGCTTTTCTTCTCGGTTTTAAGAGGGGTTTGTTGAGGTCGTTGAGTCTTGGAGGGCACTCAGAAATAGCCAAGCAGGTTATTTACTGTGTGAGATAATGATGTGGAGGGGGTCATTGTCGTGAGATCCCTCTAGTTCTGTTGAGACAAATTGCAGCATGAGATGTGCCTGGCGACGTGTGTTTAGGACCGGCGTTATCGATACCGGATTATAAATATCCACCCTTCTGGCTGTTGCATATAGAAAAACCTATAGCCGAGGAAAATATGACAAACACCGACAGACAGTCACACTTTTTACAAATGATGCGACGAGGGAATGTGATGGGAACAAAAGCCTGCACTCTAAACTCATAATTGGAAAGCCAGAATTTCCATTTCTTACTTGGAAATATGCAACAGGACAGCACTTAAAGTCACACTTCCAGCTCGGAAACTCATACAAAATTAACAGATCACCAAGAAGCAGATAAATTATAGTAACGTGAAGGCACCTACAGAAATGGACATAATAAAATAAAAAATTTCTATCATAAAACTGGTTTAGTAAATGTTTGCAGAGGCACACTGTAAAAAAAAAAAAAAGGAAAAAACAACCTGCAGCTGTGGTTGCCAGAACTTTACCATAAAAATACAGCAGAGACATTTAAGTTTTACAGATTTAACTCAAATTTAATGACCAGACAGAACATAAACTGAAATAATATTCTAACCTACTGAAGTACTAAAATTTTACCTTTACAATATAGGCCTACTGACAACCACCTTAAAAACACCTTAAAGGGATAGTTCACCCAAAAATGAAAATTTTGTCATACCCTAATGTTCTTCCAAACCTGTATGAGTGTCTTTCTTCTGTTGAACACAAAAGAAGATATTTTAAAGAATGTTGGTAACCACACAGTTGACAGTAGCCATTGACTTCCATAGTATTGTTTTCCTACTATGGAAGTCAATGGCTACTAGGGCTGGGACAAATACATCGAATCTCGATTCGTGATACGAAAAATCTGGAGCGATTCTGATATTTTCAGATTTATCGCGATTCTCTCTCTAATCTGAGCTTAGTTTTTAAACAGCAGATGCCACTACTATACGTGCTTTAGAAACACTCGTACACTGCCTGCTTCCAGTTCCTTTACACACACCACTTAAACCTAAAATAATCATTCATGAAGTTCGAAAAGGTTGAAGCGAATTACAAATCTCGCATCATAAAAGCATTCTGAGCCGAGGTGCAAGTATATTTAACCACTTACATGACACATTTGAAAGTGTGCGGTTAAAAACTAGCCTAGAGCGCCATCTGCTGTTAAAACTAAGCTCAGTATCGATTAGAGAGAGAAAATATCAGGATCGATCCAGATTAATTGTATCGATCGAGAATTGATGTATCATCCCAGCCCTAATGGCTATCATATACGCATATTTATAGAATGAAATTCCTGCCCTCAATTAAACTGAGTTTGTTCAACAAGTTATTTTTTTGAGTACATTTTGTAGAGCAAATAGTTAATTCAATAAGGTAAATTAAGTCAATAAATGTGTTCACCTTACGTAATAAACTTTTATAATCATAACATTATCATGTAAACTGCACATATACATTTTATGTAACAGTGACAAATTCAAATGATTTGTATTTACTCAACAAATTTTTTTCAGCTTTACTTGAATTTCTTTTGTTCATACAACCAAATTGTTATTTGTACAATACTCAATATAGTTGCATGCCACTGCTTTGAAAAGTAACATTTTAAACAAATCTCAATGAACACAAAAACAATTTCCAAAATGTTGACAAGACTAAGTTTAATATAACATCTGTTTAACTTATAAAGTAAGGTTAATAATATAACTTAGAAAACAAAATTTTCAGTTTTAATCAAATTAGGGTGATGCAAAAATGAGTACACCCCACTGAAAGTCTCTGGAGCAAAGCTAAATTTTAGACTACAAATGTCTAATTTAACAAGAATTCAACCACAGGTGAGTCTAATTATTCATTACACAGGTGTCCAGCAGACAGCTGACTATAAAAGGGTGTTAAAACCCCTTCCCATTTCATGCTGTCAGCAATGGCACCACATGGAAGAGAAATGTCACAAGACCTGATGGAACTGCAACCATCTCACAGAGACGTCCAGGTCGTCCACGGAAGTTAACACCTCGACAGGAGCATCTTCTGATGAGAAGGGTTGAAGACAATCGGCATGCAAGTTCACTGCAGTTATCTAAAGAAGTAGAAAGCCAAACTGGGGTGACTATTTCCCGTGACACAATACGGCGTACACTGCAGAGGAATGGCATGCATGGGTGCCGTCCACGAAAGAAGCCTCTCCTAAAGCCCAGGCACAAAAAAGCCCGCCTAGAGTTTGCCAGGGCCCATGCTGACAAAGATGAAGACTACTGGGACTCTATACTCTGGAGTGATGAGACCAAGATAAATGTTTTTGGAACTGATGGCTTCAAAACTGTATGGCGTCGCAAAGGTGAGGAATACAAAGAAAAATGCATGGTGCCTACAGTGAAACATGGTGGTGGCAGTGTCCTTATGTGGGGCTGCATGAGTGCTGCTGGTGTCGGGGAGCTGCATTTCATTGATGGCATCATGAATTCACAGATGTACTGGTGAGAAGATGCTACCATCACTCCGTGCCCTTGGTCGTCGTGCACTTTTCCAACATGACAATGATCCTAAACACACATCTAAGGCCACTGTTGGATTTCTGAAGAAGAACAGGGTGAAAGTGATTCAGTGGCTCCTGATCTGAACCTAATCGAACACCTATGGGGAATTCTGAAGAGACAAGTTGAGCATCACTCTCCATCCAGCATCCAGTCTCTAAAAGAGGTCATTCTTGAAGAATGAAAAAAGATAGATGTTGCAAAATGTCACCAACTTGTTCATTCCATGCCTAGAAGACTTGGTGCTGTCATTAAAAATCATGGAGGACATACAAAGTACTAGATGTAGTAGTTTTTGTTGTGGGGTGTACTCATTTTTGCATCACCCTAATTTGAGTAAAACTGCAAAATGTGTAATCTAAGTTATATGATTAACCTTACTTTCATGTTATAAGTTAAACAGATGTTATATTAAACTTAGTCTTGTCAACATTTTGTAAATTGTTTTTGTGTTCATTGAGATATTGTTTAAAATGTTACTTTTCAAAGGGGGTGTACTCATTTACACTGAGCACTGTGTGTGTATGTGTATATATATATATATGTGTGTGTGTGTGTGTCTTTTTTTCCCTTTTTTTTTTTTACAGTGCACAGTGCAGGTGTGTTCAACAAATCCCTAAAAAGTGCATCTGCAACAAAAGCCAGCATCACAATTTTGCTAGACAATTAGATTTGTCAAAAGTGTTGTATTTTTCCAGCTATGTTCTTGTTCTTTGGACAAACGCTGAAAAAAGGCCAGAAATCTCTTGCGTTGTGCATCATGATATTTCCGTTTTTCACAAATAGTTTGAAATAAAGGTATCATTCCCTAGGTGTAGGCATTGGAAAAGTGGGTTATTATATCAACAATAAAATATATCATCTAATTACAGGTTTAGAATAGTAACGAAGTCTCTGTGAGTCAAGAATTGTTTGATTTAATTCAACATGTCTGCAAATTACAGCAAATAAATGACAAATAGCTTGTGTGCAATTATATAATGCTGGATTATTTGTCACGATTGTGTTCTTCTGTAAGATTTGGCCCACATCTTCAAAATGACTCATGCAACTTCTCTAGAAGTTAAACTGAATGAGCTTTAGCAGCGTGAATAAATGAGATCTCCATGTCTAGAAGAGCAAAATAGACAAAAACGATGATTCACATGGCCTCCTGCCTTATCACACCCTAAAAGAGTAAATGAACTTCCATTAGCAGATAATGATCCTCAAAGAATGCTGACCTTGATTCCAATAGACAGTTAATTGCCTGTTCACACCTGTAACTGTAGTGTTTCTCATCTTTTTAACTGTGAATTAACTACTGCGCCCCAGAAATTTCCAGTGTCACTGTGCTGAAATTAGATGTTCGCTAAATTAACTGCCACTTTCTCTCAGCCGTCAGCGATATGAACTTTTGCTCACTTACCGGCGTTGATAAGACACTGATTCAAATGAATATCCGTGTACAGCAAAATCTGGTTGAAAGTGGAGCGTGAGATAAAAAGAGCGTGTTATCGCAGCCCAGGTTTAAGTGTATACTTTACATATTTAAGGGGATTCTTACATCATGAGCTCGTGTTTTAAGGGGTGCTGGTAAAAGTCACCCAACAGTCTGCGGAGGTTAACTCAATGAGGGCAGCGCTTTCGACAAGAATATTCATCAGTGAGAATAATCCAGAGCACTGTTAATCCACGAGACTATCAGTCCTCTACACGGAAAGATTGTACCATCACAAAAGTCATTAGATACTCATGATGGTTTTGCTTGGCAATGTACAGAAATTTATATGAAACTGTGTTTTGTGAGCTGAAACCCGCGTGGAGATGAGACCTGCATGGCTTGATTTTTATTAAAAGATTTCCAGTTTTTCTGTATTTAAAAGTCACAGTTAATCTTTGACCATGCCTTCATCATTTATTTTGTAAGCATGTAATGTGTGAAAAACAAAACAAAGATAACTAGAGGTAAATTTCACTTGTGAACAGAATATTTTTATGTGTTTTTTACTATCAAGCTGAAATTGCCAAATTCTGCACAAAGTGTGAAAGTATAACTTGAAATAAGCCTAAGCTAGATAAAAAAAAAACTTCTTCAGGTTTATTGCAGAAATGTTTAAAATGTCATTTCCAGCACAGTATGCTATAAAAGTCTGTTTTAAGAGAGTTAATTTTATTAAAAAAAAAAAAAAAAAAAAAAGCCCACAGGGCCAAATAATGAGGTCACTTTATGTTGTATTAATGAAACGGGTGCCAAGTGTTTTTCATATTTGGATCATTGTATAACCACACTAGTCATAGTCAACGCATTGTGTAATTACTGTGAGAATGTAAACTTGCCCATCAGCAGTTATTACCAAGTTATTACCAAGTAAACCTTAAACAAATGAACCTTTTGTCTCCATTAAAGGGAACTTCTGTCATTATTGACTCATTATGTACTCATGTCACTTTAATCCGGTATGCTTTTGTTTTTCCATAGAAGTCAAAGGAAGAAATTCTGAAGAATGTAAGTTTCTGTTTTACATAAATCCAAAAAGACAAAACAAATAAAAACCATTCTGAGTCTTCTGAAGTCATATGATGCTTTGTGTGAGGACCAGTGCCAAATGTAATTTTTTCCACTGAAAATCTTCTCTTTTTCTGTAGCCCTCAAATATTAGTCTCCGTTCCACATACTCAAACTAGTTAGATTGTGACCAAGCGGCAACCTCCCCCAGTTTCTCTTGAAGCCAATACGGAAGTGACTTAAACTGCGATTCATCGACTGGCCGCTAGGGACAGGCTCCAAAAGAGAGCAGAATCTCATCGAGCCCCATGTTAAAATTCCCAACTTTACAGCAGAAAAAAATGTTTACAGCCTGGATCAAATTGTGGTTTTGGTCTATACTGCTAATTTTGCCCTTCATGTCAGCTCTGAGGGGGGTGAATTTTAATAAACTCATCTGTTTAAATTATATTAAGCCTTAAAGTTCTGCATAATTAAGGGCGTGGTCACTTGAGTGACAGGTGGATTGCGCTGCTGTCTGTGAGCCGTCACTTTACCTCAGCTAATTCCAGCCGCTGAATTTGGCATTTCTGCCGTGTTTGTGCTTTTTTTCGGGATTATTTTATACAGTTATAAAATAATATGGCTTCCTGCGTTAATGGTCGAGACTCGAGACAGATATGTGTCTGTGTACACGTGCACGCATGCGGAAGATAAACAGAACACACGTTGACATTGGCATTGGCTTAAAGTTTTGTTCGTGAGATTTACTACAATGACAATGGCGGGAGGATATAAAAGTCTGACAGCACTGCTTGGATATTATAACTAAAACTTATACTTTGGACGCAGGCTCATTTGTTTGTGAGATATATACGATCATATACAGTTTTACAACATAAACGCTGCTTAGATTGCATATTTCTTGAAGAATGATGATGGAGAGCAGATCATTCAGAAGAAATGTGATGCAAACAATGGATAATATATCAATATTTCATGGATTTAATGCTTTTGTGGACAAAAAGTACTGTTTTTTGTTTTTCAGTGGACGCTCATGGACATTTTAACCAAGTGCCAAGGATTGGATTCATCTCGCGATCGCTATTTCATTATAAAGGTATGAAGTCCTGTATGATTTTTCATGCTGTTATTTGCACACCCGACACAAATTACAATTACTGGTGCTGGAGCATCTATATTGTAAAAAAGACACCGTATATTGACAGTAAACCTTTACAACTTTTCAAATGATATAACTTGTTATCTTTATTAATATTTTAGATAGTATCTAAGATAGATAGATAGCTCCTTTGCCTGCTAACATGATCACGCTAGGCGGGCGTGGTTTCAGCACCTCAGTTCCAACCACGTCCCGCCTCTTTGCCCATTTTTAGTTATCCGGGAGTGACATGCGGTGACGTGCTGCTAAGATGGCATCGGCCGCATTTTCGCTTCAAAAATGCTCTTCAGAAATCAACGGGTGACGTCACGGACACTACGTCCACATTTTTTACAGTCTATGATTGTGACGCAGACGAGAACCAATACTGTTTGGTGTCGATATCTAAGGCCCTGTTTCCACCTGGTATTAAGATGCGTTTTGGTCGACACACACCCGTTTACACCTGGTGTTTTAATCTGTCTCTTTTGTCCACTTTCAACCACTTCTGTCCTGATATCTTCGAGGGGAGGGTCTATTGGTGGGTAAATGTTTTTTTTTTTTTTTTGTTTTTGTTTTTTTCAGTTTTTTTGATCTACTGGGTGAAATAAGCTCACACAATTTACATATGAACAAGCCCGAGATGACAGAAAAACATACGGAGAGCATCAGCTTTTGTTTCTGCTCTGATAGCGGCAAGACCATGCTGAACTCTGTGAGTGTGTGTTAGAAATCAGGAATGACAACAACATTGTGCTTGATAAGTTTTTTCATCTTCAAACCAAACTTGGGTCTTCAGCCGACAAAGTTTAAATCCCGTCTGGTTAGTGCGCTTCCCATAATGTTTACACCAGGTCAGTAGGCGGAGAGTAGGCGGTCTTTTGCAGCTGTTCAAACGCATTTGATCACATGAGCGTCTACACTATGAAAGCAATCTGCGTTTTCTACTACCTCTGGAAGTGATCGAAAGTAGACAAGCTCAAAACGCTTTAGACCCCATTTACACCTGTATTTAGCGTTGTACACTTGTGATCTGATCGACCAAAATGCATCTTAATACCAGGTGTAAACAGGACCTAATGGCGCTGTTTTTGAATTGAACACAAGCTCTATTGGAGGGGAAGATTCAGCTGTGAAAATTTAATTTTGGGTCTGTTCCACACTCAAAGCATTATATGACTCCAGAAAACACTCAATACAGTGATAGCATATTTTTGTAGGCCAAAACCTGGAAAAAAGTTAGTATTTTGCACTTCCGGTTCTATTAAAGTCAATAGGTCTTTGAATGGGTTTTTGGTTAAGTGCCTGAAATAAAGTCTGTGTTTAACACAAGCTCAAGATATTTTGACATTTTATTCTACAGCTTAAAATACATCACTGAAACCCTATTTTGATTTTTTTTAAAAAGCTTTTACTCGTTTTGAAAAAGGCGGTATTTAGGTAAACTCATCAACTCACTAGTCCACTTTCACAGCCGTTGTGTTAATAATGGCGCTCTTGCAAACTATTCTAACTCAGACTTTAAGAGAAATAATAAAAAAAGAGACTGAAGACATTTAGACATTTAGGCCTCAAAATTCATAAAAGTTGTGCTATCATATCTTGATGAACAAAACGTGTAAGAATCATAAACTTTACTGGTCGCAGAGCTTATTTACTGCAATAATCCAAAAGCCAATGGAAAAATCCTATTGTGCTTTTGTCGAGGGTCTTTGCAACATCTTTATAAGATCAGTTGCTAATGTCAACCATGCATATCTTTTGTTGAGCGATAGACATGCGAGTTTCAGCCGAGCGTGGTAACCTTTCCCCATACCGAAACAAAGATGTAAATTTGCCTTTTGTTTCCATTGAGGCTGAACGTCTGACACTTGAGATTACGGCCAGCGTAAACTGAATCCACTCCAGGATGGCTGTACGTTCTCCGATTTAAAGCAGTTCTTTTATATCAGGCAAACCTCAAAGCCACATCTGAGACGCCTGTGAATCGTGTTGTCACAACACAGGTGGAATGAAAACCGCACAGTGATTCAACATGAAACTCCCTCACTCGCTCTCATGCCTGCGAAACAAAGAGAAGAACCCTTGAAGAGCTTCTACCTTTACCTGGGTCTCTACCGTGTGTGTGTGTGTGTGTGTCAGCGCAGTGGGTTAACGGAGACTTCCTGTGATTTAACGCAGTCTGAGGATGAAAACGTCTGAATGTCTGTGCTCAGCAGAGAAACAGCGCTGGGGGCATTTTAAAGTCAAAAACCATTAAATTATCTGGCGTCTGGTGTCCGCCGTACAGTATGCCTTTAAAGAGCTGCAGAGGTGAATTCAAGAGATCTCAGCCACATGACGCTTCATTGAGAATTTGATATTTTCACACTGAAGGCGGTGTTCACATCATCTGCACTCAGGAAGTGCTGTGAAAGAAAAGAGGTGGAGAGAAAAAGAGAGAACATGCAGTTTAACACTCGAATGAGGTCAGAAATACTCAACCCTTGCAACTTGCAAAATGCTACCAGAAAACATTGTTTTCAATTCTGTTAATCAGTGTTTTCTCTTAAAGGTAAACCCTTGTGAAAAAGAAGTATGCTTATTTGTAATGTATGTGCACTTGTAGTGTACTTCAAATCTTAAAAGATTATTTTACTTACTGTACTTGTAGATGATATCATATTAATGAAATAAAAGGCCGCTTAAGTGTATTTAAAGAGTACACTTTCATGACTGTTTCTTAACACACTGAAGTTCACTTTTAAAAAAGTGCACTTTCTAGTAATGTCGAATTAAAAGTTTTAAATCATTATGTTTTAATAATCTTTTGTCATGCTGTAATGAAGTTCACTTGTGAAGTAGTACTTATAAAATATTCTATTATAATTTTGACTAGTGTTTTTTATTTGATATTAAATTTGAAGTTAAAATATTTTAAATGCACTAAATTGCAAATTTATCATTACAAATGTATAATTACAAATGTATTTAAATACATGACATGACATTCATGTTTTAATAGGATTTACATTAAAATATATTTTAGTTTACATAAATGCTTGTCATTACATTCAGCAGTACACTTTAAAGGATTAGTTCACTTTCAAATTAAAATTTCCTGATAATTTACTCACGCCCATGTCATCCAAGATGTCCATGTCCTTCTTTCTTCAGTCGAAAAGAAATTAAGGTTTTTGATGAAAACATTCCAGGATTATTCTCCTTATAATGGACTTCAATGGCCTCCAAACGGTTGAAGGTCAAAATTACAGTTTCAGTGCAGCTTCAAAGGGCTTTAAATGAAACCAGACGAGGAATAAGGGTCTTATCTAGCGAAACGATCGGTCATTTTCTAAAAAAAAAAAAAAAAAAAAAAAAAAAAAAATGTATATGCTTTATAAACACAAATGATCAAGTGCTTCCGCCAGACCTCCTTCCGTATTCTTCAAAAAGCTTTTTCTTCCATAAAAAAATTACGGAACAACGCGGCGCAAGTTCCGTTTTTTGAATAGGAATAGAATACGGAAGAATACGGAAGGCGGTCTGGCGGAAAACACTTGCGAGGCGATCATTTGTGTTTATAAAGCATATACATTTTTAGTTTTTTTTAGAAAATGACTGACCGTTTCGCTAGATAATAACCTTATTCCTTGTCTGGTTTCGTTTAAAGCCCTTTGAAACTGCACTGAAACTGTAATTTTGACCTTCAACCGTTTAGGGTCTATTGAAGTCCACTATAAAGAGAATAATCCTGGAATGTTTTCATCAAAAACCTTAATTTCTTTTCGACTGAAGAAAGAAGGACATGGACATCTTGGTAATGTTATGACATGGGGGTGAGTAAATTATCAGGAAATTTTAATTTGAAAGTGAACTAATCCTTTAACAATTTTTCAAAGACAATAGAATTATGAAATTAAATGTATAAATGTAAATGTATACATTACATGTAAATGTATAAAGTCCTAAGTGTTTTTTTTTTGTTTTTTTTTAAGATTTATTTTTGCCAATTTTTGCCTTTATTATGATAAGATAGTATAGAGTAGACAGGAAGCTAGGTGGAAGAGAGAGAGGGGGATGGGATCGGGAAAGGTCCACGAGCCGAAAATCGAACTCGGGTCGACTGAAGCGCAACGGCACTTTATGTCGGCGTGCTGCCCACGAGGCTATTGACGCAGACCAGCTAACTGATTTTAATATAAATTTAAACTATAATCCATTTTACATTTAATTGCAGTTTTCATGTAATTAAGTGTTAAAACATTAAGTATTGTTAGTATATTCTTTTAAAGTATATTATTTATCGTAATAAGTATTTCTTTTCACAGGGGGTGAAAGAAAAAAACGATGTTATTTATGCTGTGTCCGAAATTATGTATAGTAACTACATTTGGTTTGAAGCTTACTTCATGACTGTTAAGAAAGTGTGTTCTATATATTACGAATGTGTGTATTAATGAAATTCAAATGAAATACATCTGCCATGTTGTCACTGGCATGTAACCTCCACACCTCAGAATCTCAGCAGAAGTAGTAAGTAGTGGTCTGATATGTGGTGAGGTGAAAGGTACTGCACTGTAGCATCTGTACTGTACATTGATACCAAAGTAGGTACTTTTTGATGTAATGTTGCATTCTATTTAGAGTTGAATGACAAATAATTATGCTGGCTTGACAAAGAAACATGCTAGCAATATGCTAAAACATGCTAGCATTGTGCTAACAAAATCATAAAAATGTGAGCAAAGTGCTAAAACATGCTAGCAACATGTTATGAACATGCTAAAACTTGCATTAAAAAGAGTTAAAACATGCTAGCAGCATGTTAAAACATGTTAGCTGCATCTAGCAAACATGCTCAATCATGCTAACAACACCTTGTGCACAACATTGTCTCAAATGAGTCACGCTAACAGCACAACGCCTGACTTATCTATCTCAACCCTTTTCATTTATTTCTCCTCATTAGCACAAGCATGTATTTTCTCTATTGGTTCATCTCTGAATGCAATGAGTAATCTTGCAGGGATTGTTATGTTGGCATTGTCAGCTCTAGGTGAGGAATGGTGCTCGAAGTGGAAAGAAACAGGTGCCGTCGCTCCACTTGTTTCGATATATATGAATGTCTTATACATACACTATAAGTACAACAGATGGACACAAATAGGTCTACTCATTATTCATTATGACTGTTCTCCACATGTTTGGTCCCATTTACACTTGTGCGTTTTTGTTTTAAAATGGTGTTTTAAAATGAAAACGATCCTCGTCTACACTGGCGTTTCCACAGCGTTTCAGAAACGATCTCCTGTAGACACGCTACACGACCGAAAATGCATGTCACATGACCGTTCATGCACAATGGGCATGTGTGTACACGTGTAAACAGTTGCCTCTTGCGCATGTAGGTAGCTGCAGTATTAAAAAATGCAGAGTTTAACTGCACAATGTCTGCTAAAAATGACAACAAATCCAGCAAAGATTGCAGTTCTGTCTCCATGTTATTGTTTACACGGTCGTCAAGGATACGCAGAGCAAACATGGGCAGCCACGCTATCATTTCCAAAAGTCTCCATTTTGGTCCGTTTACACTGAAATGCAACCCTGGCGCTTTCAAACTAAAACCAGCATTTTAGAAAGTCTCCGTTTTCGAGGGTCGAAAACACCAGAGTAGAGTAAACGACAGGCTCAACCGTAGAAAATTTTATGCATTTTAAAACGAAAATGCATTAGTGTAAACGGGGCCTTCGAATAATAGTAAAGTGAAGACTAACACAATGGAAGTCTGGGAATGATGTAGTGACCAAAACATAAATGAAAACTTCCTGTGATGGCAAAGCTGAATTTTCAGCATAATTACAGTTAATTACATGATTACATTACAGTGTTACATGATCCTTCAGAAATCATTCTAATATGCTGATTTGCTGCTCAGGAAACATTTCTTAATATGATCAATGTTGAAAAGTTGTGCTGTTTCATATTTTGTGTCGAAACCATGATACATTTTAATGAATCGAAAGTTCAAAAGAAGAGCATTTATTTGACATACTGTACATTCATCGACCAACTTTATGAGGATGCCTTTTAACTTCAGTGTTTTATGGATTGATTGATTGATTGATTGATCGATTGATGGAAATTGAAAAGAAAATTGAAAATACATTTTCATTTATATGCTGCCCTTATTTAAACATAATTTTGTCAAATATGTTTACAAGGTGATTATGATACAGAACTAGTCACTGGATTTGCCAAATTAACATAGTTTATGGCAGTGAATGTTTTAAAGATATTCGAAAACTTAGTTTCAGGCAGAAAATTGCAAGTAGATGTCATATTTACTATTATTTTTGATGCACGTCCATCTATTAATCACCTCTAAACATCCCATACAAAATGAACGTGACCCTTTCATATCTGAATGAATATTTCTTTGCTTCAGAACAAGCTACACTATGCAGCAGGCTTAATGCCGATAGCTTGCGAGACTAGCAATGTGTTTCCAGTGAGAGCTACAGGACAGACTCCGACCGTCTTGTCGCACAGGGACAGCGTGAGTAGCGGCAGTTTATGAGAGCCGCTGGCACACAGAATAATTCCAGCTTCTATAAGCGAAAAGCTCAGAATGGCTGGCATCGTGTACTGATCCACTTCCACTCCTGTGCCCGTCCAGCCCCATTCCACAGGCCTCAGGGAGCAAGCCATGAATAATGCACTAAAAAGAGTGAAGATTTGATCCTAAGCTTTCATAACCAGCCTGTAATGCCGTTATTCTAAGCCTTTATGGAAGAAAAACACACAAACACATTGTCGGCAACACACAAAATGTCTTCTGACATATGTACCGTCATCCTCTTATTAAGAGCCCCCATTAGAACAGAGTCACATCAGAAGTAAGCAAAATACATAATTACCGGCATTAATATAATGAGCTCTTCAGATAAGCCGGCCACCCCTGGAGGGAAATGGAAATAGTGCCGGCAATTTCTTCAACACGAGCAAACGTATTTAGTAGATAATTAGCCGATAATTTCCCAGGTATGTCTGGCTCGAAGTACCTTGTTTAGGCAGGTACAGGAGGTTTTGAGGGTTGCCCTGTGACATCCTGGCCTGTTAACATTAATTACAAGAGGACACAAAGAGACTTCTATATTTTTGGTTTAATTAAAACTGAATTCTCCGTGTGACCCTCTCACCCGTCCGCCCCTTGGTTCTGTAGTTTCGCATCCCGCGCGATAAGACCCTGCGGGGGGTTTAAATCTGTCAGGTGCCTTTGCCTTTCACAGGAATGAAAGGTAAAAGGGTGAGGACTTCAGACCCGAGGCAGTTCCTCACATTGTGGGATTTACCTAACAGCCTCACAAGAGGTTTACATCTTCTTCAGAACATGGGCAAGATAATCACAGATCAAAACAAATTACCCATCTGCAGTCAGGAGATGGCGTGCCGTCAGAAGCCCGGGGTTATGTAAGATTCGGAGCGCTGCTAACTGGGCCAGGGTCTACAGATACCGGCTGAAACCGCCTCTCAGATCTTTGCAGGATCACATGGCAAATCGCTGCATAATATACGGCTGTGCGTACCTCTGCGAGAACACCGTGCCGAGATATTATGAGGTGTTAATTGGCCGAGCCTCTAGCCAAGGGCATTTGCTAACAAGACATGCATGAAAACAATGTCAAGTCATCGGATCTAATGTGGTTCATGTGACTTAACACAAAAGGAAGGAAACAGGTTGTTCTACTTTGGCATGATCTCATTAGTGTACAGAACTTGTAGTTCTGGCCTTTGTCCATCTTAGACACTGATACGCGATATCAACATGCAGCTTCTATAATGTAAGCACTTTAAGTATGTACATTTCAGAGATGTAATACACTTTAGCATACTTTTAAAAAAAGTACTTATTATGGAAATTATATACAAGAATATTTGAGTCGCAATGAACAAATTTTCAAAAATTAGTTGTTGAGTTATATTATTAAAACCTTTAAAATGATATGATTGATTTGGAATCAGACTCAAAATGACTGAGCTACGCCTGTTTGAAGTCGAGTCAGCAAAGTCAATTTTGAGAAAAATGGAGTTAAAAAAGGTTCCAAAACGAAATCACCTGGTAACCAAACCTTGAAATCCCTGGTAATAACACCAAATTTGGCACACATCGAGTCAAATATAAATATCTATAGGAAAAAAATATATCCAACTTTTTTTTTTTCCATGATACCAATTGTTTGATTACGCTTCAGATGCGTCATTCAGAGTTTGAAAATCACATTTCATTGGTTTAGACTCATGCTATTTCTCTATGAATATTCACAAAGTTTGAATGCTGAGCTTTAAAACGATACCAAACTTGTGTTGAGGGGAAGCGCCAGTTGTCAAGAAGCTAGCAGAGAAAAACGCCATTTTCCGTCCGCTAGAGGCCTATTCAAAACAAAGGCGTAGCTTGATGACGCCAATTTTTAGCGTGGAATCTTGGGACATGTGGTCTTTACCTCACAGCCAGTGGAAAATAATCGGGATAGGACTCGGGAAGAAATCATGTTCATGAATGCAATTATTAACGTTACTGTAGTATGAAGCAGAGCAGGACCGAGTGTTGTGGGAGCTGAACGAGTCCGCTGGAGCGATTGCTAACGAGAGACGAATGCAACACACGCTGTGAGCAGCGGAACTTTTATTATGTCGCAGTCGCCGGCGCTGCTTCCGCTTTTCCGGTCATGAGTATGAGGTAACACAGCGCTGTTTATCATATTAGATACATTTGAGTGTGTTGAAATGATGTTATAATGTTACTCTGTGCGTTCGCTCGGCGGCTGCTGTGAGACACTTGTTTGAGACACACTGCAGTAAGCTAGATCGATTTTAGAATATCATATTAAATGCTGGGTGGCTTGTGTTGATTAATGGCATGCAATTCATTTTAAAACGTATTGTATGATGGAGGAAATGCTGTATTATAAAGCTGCATCTGATTATGCTATGTTAGCTACTTCACAAAATAGTGTTTTTCTCTGAGGCATGGTAAAGCATGGTACTCGCAAAAAAATCAAGAAAATTAGATTTAAGCAATAAGACTAAACGTGTTGAGCTATATAACAATAATTAGTTTTCTGTCTATAAATATATCAAAACAGGTGTTCCCTTGTCTATTAAAACATGTAATATATTAAAGCATCTTTGATGTTTCCATGGTTTCTACAAAATAAAACCGGAAACCGAGGGTAACGCTGGTATGACGCAATTGACAGGCGACTCCTCACACGTCCCGGAGCCTTGGTTAAAATTGCCATTTTCTCACGATTTACAAATAGTAGGAAACATTTGGGATATTGTAAGTACTCAAGTTAACAAAATATATAACACTGGCCTAGTGGTTTTTGGATATTTTACTGCAAAATTCTTACATATTGCACCTTTAATGAACTCATTTTTGTGAAAACCTTAAATTCGACCAAAACTGACATTTTTCACTTGTTTTGTCTGTAGCTCGAAATTAGCCCGTGTTCATTCTGACTCATTTTGCCCGCATGGGTCACATATAAGGGTTAGTTCACCCAAAAATGAAGATTCTGTCATTAATTACTCACCCTCATGTCGTTCCACACCCGTAAGACCTTCGTTCATCTTCAGAACACAAATTAAGATATTTTTGATGAAACCCGAGAGGTATCTGACTCAAGACAGCAATATAATCAACACTTTCAAGGTCCAGAAAGGTACTAAAGACCGGAAGCTCATTATTCGAATTTATAAAGTTTTATATATGGATATTTTTCTTACAAAAACACATCCCTTCGCTTCAAAAGGCCTTTATTAACCCCCTGGAGCCGTATGGATTACTTTTTTTATGGATGGATGCAATTTTTCTGTCTTCAGAATGTGAGTTACCATTCACAACCATTATAAACCTTGGAGGACTAAGGATATTTTTAAATATATCTCGGATTGTGTTCGTCTGAAAGAAGATTGTCATATACACCTAGGATGGCTTTAGGGTGAGTAAATCATGGGATAATTTTCATTTTTGGGTGAACTATCCCTTTAAATATGCATTATAATATATAATAAATGCAATCAGCTGAACCTTGACCCACTTAAGTAGGACTTAAGTACATCTTTATATGTAATTTCTTAATTACATCTGTTGTCTTTAAAATATATTTAAAGTGTACTCCTGATCGTAACTGACAAACATGGTAAACTAAACTGTAATGTCATTTCTATTGAAACTTGTATGTCATATATTTAAATATATTTGTAATTACACATTTATACATTTAAAAATATATTAACACACTACAGTTATAATTATAAAACATATTTACACACTACAATTATAATTATAATCAAGTACTTAATAATACATGTACTTTAAAGCACAACAAAAGATTATTAAAACAATTATTTAAAATGTCCTTTAAAGTGAATTCACTTTCATGGTTATGTTTCTTAAGTACACTTACATGGTCTTTTATTTCAGTAATTTTATAAATATACTTTATAAATATATATATAAAAAAATAATATATATATTTTTTAAATATACTTTTAAGATTTGAAGTGCACATTCAATACAATTAATCATACATTACTTTTTTTTTTTTTTTTTTTTTACAAGGTTTTACTTCATTTCTGACACTATTCTGTGATTTCTGATTTGATAAATAAACAAAACATGCATTAATGTTGTACTGTATCACCTTCTACTGCAGGCAACACGACTCACCAAACCACATTTACCGCGAGCAGACAGCACACAAAGAGTGACTGTGTGTTATGATTCTTACATGTCTAAAGTTGAATTTAAGGGCTTACATTTTAGATATACTGTCAAAACTCAATGTTTCACTGTCTATCCTAAGACAAATGGATTATGTGTAAATACCTACAGTTACAAATGACATGACCCTGAGCGCTCAGTACAGCAGAGAGAAGTCTTGAGCGATCCGCGTGTGCCGTATTTCACCGAGACCACAGGCTGATACTGTGGTTTCAGATAAATGAAGGCACTCGTGTGGCTTTTCTCTGCACTCAATTCTATCTCAGCACAGTCACCTTTGGGCAAGAGGTTCATGTAATTTATGTTGAACTTTGTCCCAAAGGCTCTAATGTGGTCTGTGTTTACTGAGCTGATATGTGGTGAGGTGAATCCCCCATCAGCCATGTCCAATAGTGCCGGCCTGCCTTAAGTTTCCCACACGGCAGTTTAGTCATTGCAAGGTTTGTTTCTGAGAAATGCAATGCACTCTTAGCCGTAGTGCTGTGGCATCTCTGCTGGTTGTTTATATGGGATGGTAAAGTGATGCTTGCGGATGCTTGTTTCTCTGGGTTAGTAAGACCTTCGTTTATTTTTAGGCCTCAGGCCTTCAGCGTGTCTTCCTGAATGACAATTTTGGACATTGAGTGACACAAATTGATATGGAACGACATTCAAATATGTTGCCAAGGTAGTCTGTTTTGTGCATGCTGGTTTAAAGATGCTGGCATAGATTGTCATGCAATATGATTCTTTAGCTGGATAGAAAGCTAGCTTGTTGTGCTTTCACTCAAAGTAAAAAACATGCCATGTTTGGCTTCTGGTTGCCAAGAGACTGCTGTGAACCACAAGCCCAATTTCACTGGGAAATGGGATCATTATTATCAGTTTATTTACACCCTGACTAAAATAAGACAAAATTATCATTTGGTTTCATAAATGAAATACATTTTTACATTTACATTAAAAAAATAAATAAAAATAAATAAATAAAAAAATGTGTTGTTTGCCCATGCAAAACTCACTGTTTAAACAAAAATGCCCCCCAAATTTAAGATAAATACCCCTGCACAATTAAAATAAATGTATCTTGTATGTCGTGAGTAAAGTGAAAGGTGAACATGAATCAGACGTGTCGATTGTGGCATTACATTTTAGATTTGGACACGTTGCATCAGATTTCCTTTTACACCTTGAAAACGCTCACTGACTGAATTCTGCACTCTCATGAATTCTCTCATCATAAATAACATAGTGAAGATCCGATTTAAGTAAGAGATTGATTTCGCAGTGTGGACAGCTTCACAGCTTTATAACAGGAGTTTTTACGAGAGTGCAGAACTCACGCAAGACTTAATTCATGGAGCACTTCAGTGTTCTTTGTTCGCTTACTACTGTATATAATTTATTGCCAGTTTGCCGGCACCAATGTAACGTAGTTTGTAGATACGGGAAGAAGGAGGCGGGAACTGGTGAACGTTCAACACTTTAATAAAATAAACACACAACAAAACGTAGAATGCCGGCAGTCCCTCACAGACGACTGCCGGCCACACAAACATAATAAAACATAACGTAAAGTCCAGGCCTGGTCCTCTCTCGTCCTTCACTGTCGACGCTCCTCCTTTTATGCTTCCGGAGCTCCTCCGTGAGAGATACGAGACCGGTGCCAAGTGCAGGTGACGCTCTTTAGCAATCATGCCACCGGCCTCACGCCGTTCCCTCACGGCTCTCGCGCCGCCCTGCTTGTCACAACATATATGCCACATTTGAGCAGCATTAAATAAATCTAAATGCCATGTCAGATGCAGCTTCTGTTCCACCTTTGCAGTGTAAAGATGACTTTTCTTGATGTTGATCAGTTTTATTAGTAACAGCCTAGTATTCTGAACTATCAAAAAGGTAAAAGTTGGCACACCACAGCTCCATAAATAGAATATATATATATATATATATATATATTGTATAATCTCACCAAAAGTGACATTTCGAGCCACTTTATGTAAATTAAATGTCTGACATAAAACACAACACAAATACATTTAGTAAGGTCATTATAAAAATTGCTCTTACAAAGGTAAAAAATCAATTCCATGGGGCAAATATTGATCATTTATGGAAAGGGTAATATCTAATCCTGATGCCAGGGTTTTTCTAAGTGCTCACTAGTGTGTTTTCTTCTGTCTTGCGTAAAAAGAGTCCAGCACCCTCAAGATATTTCTCCTGTTTGTTGGAGCCATAGCCGTGTGGACAAGTGCTTTGACATATGATGCGGTTTGGACAACCCGAGTTTGAGTCCTGACTCGAGGTCCTTTCCTGGTCAAATTCACCCTTCTCCGGAAGTTTGATTGACAGGCCATCTGACCATAAGGCCGATATTATGTGCCCCTGTTAATATCCGCCAATTTTTCTGACAAACAAACCAGACAGTAGAGTTAGTAGATTAACGTTGGTGGACTTGAACTTGAAAAATTGTGTGTATTGACATCTTTCCACAGTTAAAACATACCTTCTGATGTTTAATCATGTTTATTTCATCCTATAACTAGTAGTAAAGAGGAAAAGATGATCGGTTCATGTGCTGCTTGAACTGAGGCGCTACAGCAATCTGTCACAACAGGGGCTGTCCTATACTGTATACTGTCCTATAAATAAAGGCAAAAATCCCAAAAATATAATAAGATTTTACACCTTTTTTTTTCTGATCAGTAAAGTAATAGCACACCTTTAATGACATTTTGTCCATGGGAAATTGATTGGATGGTTGTGGTTTGCAATTGATGGATCTCATGTGAGTGACAGGTTGTTGTCCCGCCCTCGCACCAGTAAACAAGTAATCGGAGAAGAGAAGAGATGTCGCTGCAAGAAGGAGGGAAAGTTATTTTGATTAAAGCTGCAGTCTGTAAGTTTTGCCTCTTTGTCGCCATCTCTGTTCGAAACCTGCAATTGCAGTTATTTGCAGAATTATCATCTTTACGTGGGTTGTGCATCGGCACGGCTCCTCAGCGCGGATGAATCTAATGTTTTGAGGAGAATGTGTGGCTGTCAGTCACCGCACTGGTGGATACTGTACAGTAGGGCTGGGTAAAAAATATTGATTTCTCGATTTTAATCGATTCTCATTTTTATGAATCGATATCGATTCTTAAATCCCAAGAATCGATTAGTCTAGTCTGTTTTCAGTTGATGAATGAACAGAACATGTAGCGCACCTCCCATCCAATAAATCGCAATAATCTTTGTGCTTTGTTACTTTTGATGATATGAAGCAAAGTCTCAGATTTCAAATGACGTCCATCTTATTATGTGATTCAAAAAATAAATACCGTTTTGGCGCTGTTTAATGTGGCGTGCCAGATCGTTTTAGCGCCTCAGTTAAAGAGAAGCTGCAGCACGGAGCGCATGTGAACATCCTCTCCTCCGCTTTAATACCAGTTACAGCGCGAAATAAACATGACTAAACATCTAAAGGTATGTTAAAAGATACAGTACAACTTACCAAAATCCGTATCATGTCTCTTGTAATCGCTTACTCAGTGTTTCAACCTCGGAAAGACGTCAATAAAACAGCTTGTAAACAATGTCACGTAACGTCACATTTACCCTGAGAGAAAACATATTCAGTGACCATAAACTCGTTAGTCAGCTAGAAAAAAACTCTAGAAAGCAGCATTCTGATAAATATAGCTATGCACCGTTACATATTCTTTATAATTTTTAATGTTCTTCAATATTTAATGCATGTTTGAATAAATCAGTTATGACAGCCACAATTTAAATGTTTATATTTCAAAAAAACGAATTGGAGTAGAAATATGATTATGTGATTCTAAACTTAAGTTATTATAAAAAACAACATTTAGTGTAATTTAAGTGTTTGTATATAAATAAGTTAATTATAAATAAGTTAATTTTAACAATATTATAGTAATGTATTACCAACTGAATCCCATATGTAGTTTACAGCATTAGTTGACAGGTTTTTTTCCTCTAGAAAATTTGCCATGTACTGTATCTGATATACTACATCCAAAATAATCGATATCGAAATCGTAATCGAATCGAATCGCAAGCATGTGAATAGAAATCGAATCGAATCGTGAAAATTGTGTCTATACCCAGCCCTACTGTACAGGTACTTCGGAATCACAGATTGTAGTCTTGGAAGTATGACCAAAATAATTTTCACTGGAAAATGTCATCTGAACATCTGAGAAACTAACAAATCTGCCACTTTTGTTCTGACCAACTGAGAAAAACAGCATTACAATAAATCACGCTACCAATAGTGATTAAATCTAAGGATCGCTTAGCTCATATCACATCAAACCGTGCAAATTATTATTATTGTTATACTTTGTTCTCAAATTGTTAATGTTAACAACATCAGCATTGCATGACTGTGTATTTAGTGTGTATTAGAATTACCTGAAGATTTCCATTTCTGTACAGTCTAATATCTATTTGTCCATTTGTCATACCATACAATCCTCCATCAAAATGATAAGTTTAATTATTGCAACTGCTGTGAGAAAAGGCTATAAATGATCCACCACCTGCAGCATCCTCACACGATATAGCCTACTAGCTGGGACTCATTCTTTCTGTTTACAGACGTGACGTAATGACGCAAAGATGAATGGCGGCATGCTCGATTTTCCCACGGAAACCTACCAGTACCACCCGAATTAGAAAACATTATTACAAGCTTACTGTTGTGGATCGGGGGATAGTTTTGAACGCTGGCTGGTTATGTACTTGCTCAAAAATTTATTTTGGAAAATTTTTAACTAAAAAATGTTACAGACAGCAGCTTTAAAGATTACGAGGGGCATTAATAAAAACAATGATGTGCACTGATAAATCATTTATAATAAATACTGCAATATTCAATTAAAAAATAACAGGAATAGTCAATTTTGACTTCATGGTGACTTTAATAAAGCATTAGATGGTTTAAAGGGTTAGTTCACCCAAAAATGAAAATTCTGTCATTAATTACTCATCCTTGTGTCGTTCCACACCCGTAAGACCTTCGTTCATCTTCAGAACACAAACTAAGATCTTTTTGATGAAGTCTGAGAGGTTTCTGTCTCTCCATAGAGATCCAACGCAACTACCACTCCAAGGTCCAGAAAGGTAGGAAAAAGACATATTTAAAGTACTCCATGTGACTCCAGTGGCTTAAACTCAATTTTATGAAGCGATGCGAGTGCTTTTGCGAGTGCAAAAAACAAACAAACATAATTTACCACTTTACTTACAAAAATATTGATCAGCAACGCACGTTCACGGGAGCATCAAGACACATGCGTATTGTGTTCAGACTAAAATGAAAGTTTTAGTTGACCCAAAAATGAAAATTCTGTCATTTATTACTCACCCTCGTGTCGTTCCACATCCGTAAGACCTTCGTTCATCTTCAGAACACAAATGATGATCATCAAATAGATCATTTGTGTTCTGAAGATGAACGAAGGTCTTACGGATGTGGAACGACACGAGGGTGAGTAATAAATGACAATATTTTCATTTTTGGGTCAACTAACCCTTTAAGAACCCAGACAATTAACTCTAATAATGACCAATAGTGATGAATAATAAAGATTCACAGTTTTTAAACTTTACAAATGTTTCCTGTTATCCTTTGATAACTTTCTGGACAGATGGTTTTAGTAGTAAAAATAAGGCTATTTCAAAACAAAACATCAGAAGCTCACACACAGGCCATGACTGAGAGCGCTTCAGACAGCCCATCCTTGGCACATCTCCTGGAAGATGCGGACAGCCTAACACTTTCCCAGAATGATTGTCACACATTCAAGCTTGCAATCCTTTGGTGTGACGCTGTTAATGACTTTCTAACCCTGAGGATTTTGATTCTGGAGCCATCTCACCACTTAGCAATCCTAAGCAACCCAACGCCAGGCTTCTGCTGTAGTCAAACATGCTCTGGGGCAGCCGAGTTCAAAGAGATCCCTCTAGAACAGCTCTCACCTCTGAACACACAAGCATATACATTTCCCTTTGTTGAGGTTAACTAAAAATGCCACTAACTCCATTTATTTTCAGTTAAAACAAAACAATTTAGTTTTTATCAGTAACAACATAGCAAGCTTTGCTTTATTTGGTTTTACTGCATATTAGTCACCATGAAATCAAAATGGACAATTGTTACATTTTATGGAATATTGAAATATTTATTATTAAATAATTTATCCATGCACATCATTATTGATTTATTTATTTTTTTTAATTCATGTCCCTCGAAATATTTAATCGAAAAAACTTTCCCCTCCTTCTTGCAGCGACATCTCTTCTCTGATGATGTGTTTACTGGCGTGAGGGCGGGGCAACCTGTCACTCACATGAGATCAACCAATAGCAAGCCACAACCATCCAATCAATTCCCCAAGGACAAAATCAAGTCCTGCCCTACATTTTTTTTCTTGTACCAGAAGCCATTTCACTCGGATATACATCACAATAAGGAAGAAAAGAAGCTCACAATTTCTGTTTCATGCCGACTTTAAAGCTGAACGAACTGATATATTTTACAATAGATAATTACTCTTCAGGTCTTCAGTCTTTAGGGTCACATGATCCTTCAGCAGTCTTTCTAAAATGTTGATTTGGTGCTCAAGAAACATTTCTTATTAATATAAAAGTTGAAAACAACTGTACTGCTTTATATGTTTGTTGAAACAGCGATACATTTTGTTTCATTATTCTTTGATGCATAAAAAGTTCAAAAGAACAGAAATTATTTGAAATAGAAATCATTTGTAATGTCTTTACTGTCACTTATGATCAAATTAATGTGTCCTTGATGAATAAAAGTATTTTTTATTTTTTTTAATCATACTTAGCCAACACTTTTGAACAGTAATGTATACAATATAAAGATATTTACTTAAATGCTGCAGTTCATCCTTAAAGGATTAGTTCACTTTAAAATGAAAATTACCCATTCACTGCCATTATAAAGCTTGGATGCGTCAGGATATTTATTATTATAACTCCGATTGTGTTCATCAGAAAGAAGAAAGTCATATACACCTAGGATGGCTGGAGGGTGAGTAAAGCTTGGGGTAATTTTCATTTTAAAGTGAACTAATCCTTTAAGTTTTATTAAAAAAAATGTTGTTTTCTGGTTTTATTGATGTTTTTAGTACAAACAAATCTGTACAAATACTGTTTAATGCTGTGACCCAGTTAATCTATTCATTGTTGTTTTTGTGCCAGGATTAAAAAAAAAAAAAAAATCATTAATAGTTTGTAGTGTTTCTAACTACACTGTAAAAAATGATGTGTTGGATTTACTTAAAATACATATGCACCATTTTTGCATCACACTTTTTAAGTAAATCCAACTTGAAGCAAATTTATGTAAAACTAACAAGAAATCCTTTGTTATAGGTACTTAAATATATTTGTTTACTCAACATTCTTTACTTAAAAACACAAGTTGAATTTACCAAGTAATAGCAAGTTGTGTTAACTTAACATTTAAGCTAATTTACATTAAAAAAAAGACAGTCAATTGAGTTGAACAAACTTAAAATTTTAATTAATTTTAGACTTTGAGCTCTAGAACATTCAATATCTTAAAATAAGTACAAAACATACAATAAACACAAAACAGCATTTTACTTCATTTTTGGACAGCATTTCAACAAAAGGTTTTCACACAATTAGTACAATTAGTAAAATCAGTACAAAAATAAAGCATTTTAGGTTTTCTGACAGAGATTGCAATGCTACTCTGGAAACAGCAACTTAAATAGTCTAAAGCCAAAAATTATGACTGTAATACTTCTGAAAAAAGTGACAATTTGACCAAAAGAAAGTTACAGTCTCTAAAGGATCGTCCATGAAGCCACCTTTGTGATAATCCTCAGTGTGTGTGCTGTTCCAGTTCCTTTAGGTCACCATGGCTATCCTAAAGAAAAGCGTAGCAAATGTGTATTTACTTACAACATTACGTGCTAGTTTCAGATTGTTTTACAGTGGGAAAAATATAATGTATTTATATAACACAAAATGAGATAGAATGTTTTGAAATAACAAGAAATCACCTTTATATTTAATAAATAAAATAAATTTTAGTTTATCGTTTCATTTCGGTTTTATTTTATTTTACTCTAAACAACTGTCACGGGTGGTTGCAGGCAAACAGACGAAGATGAAGAAGAAGTTGCCAACACAAAGCTTTAATAACAATAATCCAAATGACAGGCGCACAGGATGCAACACACTTAACTTAGGGGCTGTTTACACAACACCGTTTTCAACAAAAAATGGAAAACTTTTTTAGCCGTTATGGCCGTTCATTTACACAACAGCGTTTTGATGGCCTGAAAACACAAACTTTTGAAAACGGGTTTCAAAAAGTTTTTGAAAACGATACAATTGTCATCTCCGTATAAACTGCAAAAACACGAATCTGTGAAAACAGTGATAGCACGCACATGTGTATTACGTGCTTTGCGAACCCGTGTGAATGGGGATAGTTTTATTAACACTGTCATCTGTAGAAAGAAAAAACTTTACGTTTTTAGTACATCGTTGTTGTGTAAATATACCCTTAAACGTGACCGGACAAACACTGAGTGAACAAGAGCAACTTAAATATGTAATGGTGATGAACTAAATGATGAATTGTCCATGGTAACAGATGAGTGGCGAGAAACTAAGACAAAGGAGACATGTGACGAATGAAAACAAACTAAAAAGTTTGTGAAAACTGAACATAACTGTGACAACAACAGGCTAGTAGGACTGTAAAATGTATTAATGTGATTTATGCTAATTTGCAAATAGGTTGTTTTGCTATTAAATGTGTTCTTTTCTTCTCAAATGTGCGTAGGATAATACAAATATATGGAAAATTAGGGGGAAAAAAAGTGTATAACAGTTACTGTATAGGGCTTATGTCTCTCTTAGTTCATGAAGCTCTCTCCAAATAAGCTGATGATCTGAATCAGGGGTGTTAAATAAGGGAGACATGCAAAAATGTGCAGAGCAGGGGGTCCCCAAGACCAGGTTTAAATACTACTGCCTTGTGTATAGCGTTCAATGTATTCCAGACACTCACCTGGTAATGCCTGATGAGATTATCAGCATTGTCAGAGATGTACACCATTAAACACTGAATTAACTTCTCTGTGTATTTCCGCAGACAGCATTGGACTGAAAAGTACATGAAACAAAAAAGTTGATTTTCATGGTCCTTACACAAGCTTTTATACTGTATCTTAACTGACTGAGAAAAATATGATGCCTTTAAAAGCAGACAAATCACCCAAAATGCAGAAAATATGCCAGGTTCACCTTTTATTTTGGCAAAGCCAGTTTGTCAAAAACAATTAATAGTCAAGTGTGAAATTAACAAAATTGTATACCTCCAAAAACAGGATGCACCATATCCTTCTATTGTTGCACCACAAATGTTCGCACTGGAAAGAAAGATAGAGAAAAACAACAGTATTAAACAACATAAAAAATGATTAGGCTAGCTTTTTCAATTTTTATTATGTATTATTTTTGGAGCTGTGTGAAAACTCAATGCATTAATGCATATGCATTAGTGCAAACTCGATACTTTTACCTTAAGCAGTCTTCGTGAATACAAACACTGCATAAGCACTCAATACGTTCGATGGAAGCACGCACATTTATAAATATATATGACCTTATATAATCGCGTGCAAACCAGTTTCCTGATTCACGTGCAAAACTCGATATAGAAATAGTTGCAAAGTATTCATAAGTAACATGTTTCTAATTGTTGAATAATTCATATCATTAAAAAATACAAGTTTAACAAATCCCCAGTAACTACAAATGCAATAAACGAGTGGACATTAAACGACACACTTATATTTTATTTCGTTAATATAAAGCGAAGCTTTAGCTTACCTCCTTTCACCATCGTCACCACATTGCGCTTCAGAAAACGTTGCGTTGTGCTTCCAGTTTACGAATACACCCCACTAACACAATAAATGTCAAAATTTAATGTTTTACTTTGTTAATATAAAGCTAAGCTTTAGCTTACCTCTTATCTCCGTCTTCACCACATCGAACTTCAGAAAATGTTGTGTTGCGCTTCCGGTTAAGAAATACACCCCACTAACACAATAAACGAGTGTTTGTGAATGTTTAAATAGTCAAACTCTAATATTTTATTTAGTTTTCTTTAAAGACAGCTTACCTGACAGAGTACTCGCTGTCTTCACCACATCACGCTTCAAAATGGCTCCAGCTTCGCTCATTGGCTGGATAGAATATTTGCATATCACGCAGCTCACAAATACGTAAAATTTTATGTTAGGTTTACTTAATTTTAACCAAGTTTTAATGCTAGTTGATGTTACTTACGTTTTTTCATTTACTTTACGAATACACTTATGTTCACCTTTTAATTTACATTTTTGTGTTGCATACACTAGAAAATGTTAAGTAGAGCTTGAAATGTTATGAATATATATATTTTTGAGTTTATTCTATTTATCTTGATAAGTAATAGATGTTGAGCCAACGAATCACTTTTTACAGTGTACTGTTTCAATAGGGTAGCTTGCCTGTACTTGAACTACTTTAAATCATGAGTAGCTTGTAGTTTTTTAAGTTACAGTTTCAAAGCAGCTTCCCGACACGGCTCCCACACACACCTATTACAAGTTGTACTTCATAGCCATCAATCACAAAATGTGTAATGGAGCATAAATCAAAGGACAGTAATTACACGATCAGCGGAAGAACATCTGGAGACAAGCTCAACTAGTTTGACCGACACCAGCATGAGAAACCAACAATGAGCCAGCTCTGAACAATTGCAACACTTTCACGGCTGTTTACATTATTCTGAAATGCCACTGTGTATTACTAGAGTGGCGTCTCTCTGCCGCAGTTGGGGGCGTTCGCCGTGTCAAAGTTGATACAAGACTGCCAGAACAAGCAGAAAAGTTGCATGCTCACTTTGTGTCATGAGAGACTTTGTTTTTCACAGAGACTTTTGTGTCACATTCTCGCATTCTCTTTCCGACGCCGTGTTCGCTTGCTCCTTTGCCCTCTCACTGTATCTTTATGCTGATGGCAGCTCTGCCAAGCCTGCCAATTATGCGGGATGAGCAGGTGGCACCTTGCAGGTGGCAGGCTAATCCTTATAAAGATTTCACTTCATTAAGAAATCCGTTTAATGTAGCCAGTAGATTGATAAATCGTCCAAACCGAAATCCCACTTCGTGCCAGGTTTCGAGCTCCGACTTGACCCGTGGCAGGAGAAATGTGTCCGTCGTATGTTCACACATAAACATAAGCCTGTTTTATGGTGGACAGATTGTCAGCAGTCGAAAAGTGTCTGTGTAGATGATTCAACATATGCTAAACTGGATGAAATCATTTGCTCTGTGTTTAATTTGACTTACAAAAAAGTTCCTGAATTTTAAGTGTCAAAGTTACTTAAAATTCAACTCCTGAATTTTCAACAAGATACAAACTAATAGTTAGCTTTGAGAAGTCAGCAACAGCTCTTCTTTAACTTTTATTCAGCATTGATGCATTAAATCAATCAAATGTGACAGCAAAGATATTATAATGTTACAAAAGATTTCTATTTTAAATTAAAGGGTTAGTTCACCCAAAAATGAAAAGTCTGTCATTAATTACTCACCCTAATGTCGCCCAAAACCCATAAGACATTCATTCATCTTCGGAACACAAATAAAATTCTTTTTAATGAAATCTGAGAGCTTTCTGTCTCTCCATTGACAGCTACGCAACTACCACTTTCAAGCCCCAGAAAGGTGGTAAAGACATCATTAAAGCAATCCAAGTGACTGGTTTAACCTCAATTTTATGAAGTGATGCGAGTGCATTGTTTGCGCAAAAAAAAGAGACCACTTTATTTACAAAATATTAATCTCCAATGCACGTTCATGCAACAATGTCTACTCTCACGTCAATACAACATGCTTGCCTCGTGGTGCTCTCGTGAACACACGTTGTAGATTAATATTTTGTGAATATTTTGCAAACAAAGCACTCGCGTCACTTCATAAAACTGAGGTTAAACCACTGGAGTCACATGGATTACTTTAATGATGTCTTTACTACTTTTCTGGGCCTTGAAAGTGGTAGTTGCGTAGGCTGTCAATGGAGGGACAGAAATCTCTCAGATTACATTAAAAAGATCTTCATTTGTGTTCCAAAGATGAACAAAAGCCTTAAGAGTTTGGAACGACATGAGGGTGAACTAAACCTTTAATTCTGTTCTTCTGAACTTTCTATTCATCAAAGAATATCACGCTTTCCTCAAAAATATGGAGCAGCACAACTGTTCTCGACATTGATAATAATAAGAAATGTCTTGAGCAGGAAATCAGCATTTTCGGATGAAAGTTTAAGACCACAATTATAAAACACATGTATTTGCCACGTGGTGAAACCCTGCTGACACAGACCACCCTTAAACCAGCTCTGATGTGGTCTGAAAGTTGTGTATCGCTCAAGGATCTTCAGCGTAATTGTGTGTTCACCTCTATAATAACTCGGTGGGTGTGGAGCTGCAGAGAAACAGAGAGATTAAAAGATAAAGACACAAACCCACAGCAGTCAGAGCCATGGGGCACGGCTGAGCTTCAGCTCCACTCTCAGACCATTCATTAATAATCCTTGTCAAAAAAGTTGATAAATGCGTCTTTAAATGCTTCTCAGATGACTGCAGCATTCAGTGTCTGTTATTGATACCCTTAAAACTAGACAAAAATACAACAGACTTCACAGTGTCGGCTCAGATCTCGACTGGCTCGCGGAACTGCACCTGCCATAGACCTTCTCACGTTATTTGTCTGTTGCTAGGATGTTATAGGTGGTTTTCAGGGCATTGCTATGTGGTTGCTAGGGTAAAGTATAGTCATCTTTATTTTTATAGCTCTTTATACAAAACAGATTGTTTCAAGACAGTGATCAACAGGAAAATAATGATGCAAAAAAGTGTTCAATTTAACTGAAAAGCAGCTCTAAAAAGAAAAAAAAAGTGTTATTGTTCAGCTAAAGTCAGTTTAGTGTTTATTCAGTTCCGTTATAAAGATCATCAATTATTAAATAGTTCAATTCGGCTATACAGCAGCTCTGGAGAAAACAGTGATGTCATTGTCCAGCTCAGTTCAGTTCTCATCCGATAGTGACAGTGCAGTCAAATCAATAATATTGTTGAATATTATGTGTCCTCAACTAAGCAAGCCAGAGGCGACAGTGGCAAGGAACCCAAACTCCATCAGGGGACAGAATGGAGAAAAATGAGTAATTGTTCTGAATGGTTGCTAGGTGGTTCGTTACTGTCCCAGATCAAAAGAGCCCTTCGATGTGCACTACTGTTCAAAGGTTTGGGGTCTGTAAGATTTTTTTGAAAGAATTCTCTTTTGCTCATCAAGGCTGCATTTACAGTACTCTATCAAAATGCATTAAAAAAATGAAATATTATTACAATTCAAAATATAGCTGCAAGCAGCAATTGTGGGGCCAAGCACAAAGAAGGCACAATAAGTCATGCCACCATGGCTGGGAGCATCAGACCAACTGCAACAATGAGCAATTAAAGACATATTAAGATTATTTTAGGCAAAATGCCTGAAAAATCATAAATACAGTCAATAATAATGATTTAATGGATTATTACTTTTGACCAATAGGTGGCGCTGTTACCAAATTGATGTGGTGTGGTCAGAGTAAGGTGACAATGACACATGCAAAGTTTGGTGTCAATATGACAAAGCATTGCAGAGATACATCCTCAGAGTCATTTTGGCATCATGCCATCAAATTTGTTGATGCGGTATATGAAATCCATAACTTTTTGCCACCATGGTCTGAAGATGATATGATTCAATTTCGATGAAAATCAGACCAACGGTTTGAAAAAGTCGGTATTGACAGAAAATCAAAATGGCGGACTAGAAGTTTGGCCGACTATGACGAAATTGGTATCTATGTTCTCAGCAAAATGCTTCCCCGAAACTTTTTGAGTACCTTCACGGCATGGTGCTGAAGACACATACTGAGTTTTGTAACGATCCGCCAATGTGTTCGTACAATATAGCATTTTATAATAAAATTCAAAATGGCTGACACCCAAAATGGCCGATATGAGTATTGTTCGACTCGGCATGCTGCACCAAATCTAAGGAGACCAGTTTTGTGACTTTATGCCAAACTGTTCAGAAGTTGACCACTATGTGGCACTGTGCCGAAACTGTGCAGGTACCCTCAGGTCATAGTTGTCATAACACACACCAAGTTTGGTCAGAATACGTTAAAGCGTTGCAGAGATATAGCCTCACGTTAATTTTGGCGTACTCTTCGTCAAATTCATTTGCACGTTATTCGAGAACGGTAACAGCGCACGACTCCACAAAAAGCCACACAATATGAGAAATCACAAACATGTTTGGTGAGTTACATGACGGAGTCTAATAGTAGGGTTAGGGGATTTGAAATAGTTGGATTATCACACACTACTAATGATTTAATACTTTCAAGGTATTGTGTAAGACTTCACAGCACAATCATATAATAGATTTTAATTGTAGTAAGAAGTTCTATAAAGAATGGTCAGAACAAAAAATAAAATCTCATAATATTTATTCTGCCATTTTATAACAGGACGACATCACCATCCTGGTCCAATCACATCCCAGTTTTTTTGCTGCTTCGAGTAACATCAGTGTGTCATAAACTAATGAGCCCTCAGAGCCCTAAAAGATGTTACATTGTGCCACGGCTCACACAGAGACGGCTGTCAGCACAGTAACAGCTCCGAGTTATGGCACGCTATCGTGCAATCAAACATTACGCCTTTTTTTCCTCTGCTGCTACCAAGCTTGTAACTATTTGGCTTTACCTGTGGCTGGGAGTCCTGTCAGAATATGACAGAAGAGATCACCCTCTCCGTCAGGTGAGGAGCTTAATTACTGTCCCCGCACATCAAAACAAATGTCAGTTGAAAGTGCAGCGCTCACAGCCGGGCCCAACAACACCGACTCATTGTTAGGCATCGCATGTTGTTTAATGGAGCGTCTTTTTTCAGTTGTCGACCGTGTCTGGTTTGGTGTCGTTATTTGTGGCTACTGTTAGCTGTCTCTAACAGGCCAAGACACATTTTCTTACTTTCTTAAGGCTCAAACTGTCTACTAACAATGTCCCTGGTAATGATATTTGACAAGATTTTTATTTTCCACTCAATGTTTTAGTCACTCTAATGTGACATGTATTTAGATGACCACACACAAACATTGGTCAGCAAGTAAGTGAAGGATAAACTAGTCAACAATGAAGCCCTGTAATTTTGCAGAATGTTTTAAAATATAAAAAGTCTCTTATGCTCACAAAGGCTGCATTTATTTTATCAAAAATACAGTAAAACAGTAATATTATAAAGTATTATTACAATTTAAAATAACAATTTTTCTATGTATATTTGGTAACACTTTATTTTAGGGTCTTTTAACTAGTTGCTTATTAGTATGGATATTACTAGAATATTGGCTATTTATTAGTATTTATTAAGCACATATTAATGCCTTATTCTGCATGACCGTATTCTACATTCTTAATCATACCCAATACCTAAACTTAACAACTACTTTACTAACTATTAATAAGCAGTAAATTAGGAGTTTATTGAGGGAAAAGTCATAGTTAATAGTTTATATGTGTTCCCTATTCTAAAGTGTTACCATATATTTTATGCTATATTTTATTTAATATATTTTAAAATGTAATTTATTCCTGAGATTCAAAGCTGAATTTTCAACATCATTACTTTAGTCTTCAGTGTCACATGATCCTTCAGAAATCATATGCTGATTTTCTGATCAAAAAAAAAAAAAAAAAATTCTTAATATCAGTGTTGGAAACAGTTTTTTATATTTCATATTTTTGTGTAAACTGTGATTTTTTTTTTCTTTCTTTCCAGGATTCTTTGATAAATAGAAAGTTCAAAAGAACAGCATTTACATGAAATGTAAAAAGTATTCTTTTGTAACATGTTTTTAATGTTTAATGTCACTTTTAATCAAATTAATCTGTCCTTGCTGAATAAAACTCATAATTTCTTTTAAAAAAATGTTTTAAAAAGAGCTGTTTTTGTTTGTGTGTGTGTGTGTGTGTGTGTGTGTGTGTTATTAAAAACAAGTTTGATTTTGAATCGAATCGGCTAAACAACATTTGAATCGGAATGACAGGAAGAAGCTAATGAATTGTAATTTAAAGAAATTCTTTAAATTACTGCTTTCTGGAAATTAAGTGTTCTTCCACCCTGATCCACAAAAGTTAATAAATAAATTAAATACAAATTTTTGTATGTGGCTATGTGTAGTTTCCTGATGTTTTTGTGTTTCATAATAGCAGTGTTGATCCCCAGGACTGCAGGGGGCAGTATAATCTTAACCCAGCCATCTGTGGGGTGATCACGGGCAGATACACATCATTTAGCACCTCAGTGCTGCTCTTATTCCCTGGGAACTCACTCCCTGACCTTTATATATTTGTTACCCCGAGAAATTGACATTGAGAAGTTGGTGCTCTTCGCTCCGTTGCCCGCCAGTCTGTGCAGAGCGAGTAATAATTAGCAGGTCTTCGGTTCATGATTTTTAATGTCTGTAATGCTGGAAGTGAAGGCTGGAAGTGTTTGTGTTACGTGATGCCACGCACATTTTTGGCACCTTTCGCGAGGGAGAGATGCGTATGGTGAAGTTTACAGACCTCTTTGCATCTCATTAGCGTTCAGCGGAGCCTCGGCTAGCGTTTGAAAAGATCTGCTGAGGGGTGAAGAATATGGCTGCAGGGAAAACATCTCAACCATCCGGAGGTCCACACAATTATTTCCACTATATTTTAACCTCTTGTGTTTAATTGTGTGAGACCGGTGGGTTTATGAGCTGCTTCTGACCCCTGTTTTCTTCCGTCTCTTGGTGAATGATCTGTGAGATCTAAAGGGATTGTGGGAGAAAGGTAAAGCTCTCTTACTGTCTGCAGCAGAGTCTCAGATGAACTCTGGGCTTTTTGTAGTGATCTTACATAAACTAATCTGCCTTCGGTGAACTCGGGTCACAATTCTCTGATCAGACTCTCAATGTTTCTTCTCGTGTTTAAAGTTATCTTAGTCTCAACTTTAACTTTAGGGCCGAATTTATGCAAGTATATGATCATATATAAAGCCACAATATCAACTTTGACAACACAGTGTTGAATTATTTTTAAAAATACAGTGTTTTTTCCCCCATTTCCCCCAGTTATGACCGACCACAGTCCGGGGTCGGGGGTTGCCTATGTCACAATATGAGGTAAATCCAGCCCTGCTTATAATTGAGACACTCGTCTGAATGGGCAGAACTGATCCACTTATGTTAAAGGTGAATTTATTTTAGTAATATGTATATACTATTAGGGTGGCACAGTGGCTCAGTGGGTAGCACTGTTGCCTCACAGCAAGAAGGTCCTTGGTTTGAGTCCCGGCTGAGCCAGGAGGAGGTCTTTCTGTGTGGAGTTTGCATGTTCTCTCTGTGTCTGCATGGGTTTCCTCCGGGTGCTCTGGTTTTCACCTCCAATCCAAAAACATGCAGTATATGTTGGAGATGCTAAATTGTAGGTAGGTGTGTGTGTGTGTGTGTGAGTCCCAGGCCATATAATGGGGAGTGTTGGGGAAAGACCTGGTGACCTACCCTGGAAAAAATCATCGCCTAGAAAATTCATGGACAGTCTCTTGCGTATGGCGAGAGATGGTCCATAAAATCACCAAGTTGGATACAACTGAAATGGTTAATCAATGAATGATATTAGGGGTGGGTGTTATGACCAAAATCTTATATCACAATATGAGTAATTTTATTTCATGATAACAATATATATCACGATGTAGTTATTTTTGCTTTAAATAAGGTTTTTATGATATCAAAAATGTAATATTTTCAATATAAAAAACGAATAGCCTAAGTGAAAAACAAACAAAAAACACTCTCAAGCTTATATTGAAGACAATTAGGCTAAACAGTGATAAAATAAGAACAAAGAAACTAATTACAAGAATATATAAAACAAACTACAATAGAACAAAGAGACAAATGAAATAGACCTACCTGAAAAACTTCAAGCACCGGAACTAAGAAATACTACATAAACTGTATAGTAATCAAATGTATAAAAGACAGCTCTTCACTGTGTAAATCAAATATATATTTATTCTTATTAAAGTTACACAAGTGATTCAGTCAGGAGTGATTCAGTGAGTGATTTTCTCTCTTTTGTTCTTTGATTAACATTAATGACAAAGACGGCAGCAGGTTTATTAGGTTGCTGTCACTTTAAGACTGAATGCACAGATCCAATGTACTGATTCACATGCATATTCTTTCTCAACTGTTTACTTTCACTTAAGACATAAATGACTGTGTTTACGAGGATACTTGCAAAGACGGGCATTTTGGCACATACGTATGCATATTTAACCATTCAAGCCCAATTAGGTGGCAAAAAGAACTCAGTTGAGTACTCACACGCTCTATGAGCAGCAGCTTCATGTGTGTGCGTCTCTCAGACATCTCTCATATAGCGAAATGAGTTCTCCAAAACCTCTACCGGTTGACAAATTTCTACCAGTATCGCCCACCCCTAAATTATATATTATTACAGTACTTATTAATATTTTGAGGCTTTTATTTTTATATTTTCTGTTTTATTATATTTTTATTTTTTACAACTGAGTGTAAAAAAACAAAAATGTCTTCCCACTGCTCCGGGTGTGTGTTCATGGTGTGTGTTCAATACTCACTGCTGTGTGTGTGCACTTGGATGGGTGAAATGCAGAGCACAAATTCCGTGTATGGGACACCATAATTGGCCACACGTCACATCACTTTTTTATATTTTCAGTTTTTGAAATTTAGTTTAGATTTTAGCAATTTTATGTGCATTTTATAGGTTTATTTTTATATGTTTCTATATACAGTGCTCAGCGTAAATGAGTACACCCCCTTTGAAAAGTAACATTTTAAACAATATCTCAGTGAACACAAAAACAATTTCCAAAATGTTGACAAGACTAAGTTTAATATAACATCTGTTTAACTTATAACATGAAAGTAAGGTTAATAATATAACTTACATATAACACATTTTTCTGTTTTACTCAAATTAGGGTGATGCAAAAATGAGTACACCCCACAACAAAAACTACTACATCTAGTACTTTGTATGTCCTCCATGATTTTTAATGACAGCACCAAGTCTTCTAGGCATCAGTTCCAAAAACATTTATCTTGGTCTCATCACTCCAGAGTATAGAGTCCCAGTAGTCTTCATCTTTGTCAGCATGGGTCCTGGCAAACTCTAGGTGGGCTTTTTTGTGCCTGGGCTTTAGGAGAGGCTTCTTTCGTGGACGGCACCCATGCATGCCATTCCTCTGCAGTGTACGCCGTATTGTGTCACGGGAAATGGTCACCCCAGTTTGGCTTTCTACTTCTTTAGATAACTGCAGTGAACTTGCATGCTGATTTTCTTCAACCCTCCTCATCAGAAGATGCTCCTGTTGAGGTGTTAACTTCCGTGGAGGACCTGGACGTCTCTGTGAGATGGTTGCAGTTCCATCTTTTTAAATTTTTTGTACCACTTTTGCTACAGTATTCTGACTGATAAGTAAAGCTTTGCTGATCTTCTTGTAGCCTTCACCTTTCTGGTGTAAAGAAATTATTTTCTTTCTCAGGTCTTGTGACATTTCTCTTCCATGTGGTGCCATTGCTGACAGCATGAAATGGGAAGGGGTTTTAACACCCTTTTATAGTCAGCTGTCTGCTGGACACCTGTGTAATGAATAATTAGACTCACCTGTGGTTGAATTGTTGTTAAATTAGACATTTGTAGTCTAAAATTTAGCTTTGCTCCAGAGACTTTCAGTGGGGTGTACTCATTTTTGCATCACCCTAATTTGAGTAAAACTGAAAATGTTGTTCTCTAAGTTATATTATTAACCTTACTTTCATGTTATAAGTTAAACAGATGTTAAATAAAACTTGGTTTTGTCAACGCTTTGGAAACTGTTTTTGTGTTCATTGAGATATTGTTTAAAATGTTACTTTTCAAAGGGGGTGTACTCATTTACGCTGAGCACTTTAGCTTTAATTGATTTTTATTTTAGTTTTAGTTATTCAACTTATTTATTTCAGTCACTTTTTTCATTTCTAGTTATATTTTTTCATCTAATATTTCTATTTTATTTTATTTCTGCTTAACTCTTACATAAAGCAATATTAAACATCGAATCTCAACATTTTTTTTTATTTCTTCACAAAGTGATGTTATTACATCTTTATATAAAGAAGCTCTTTATATAAAGATATACATATAAGCACATCCAAGTTTATCCGCATACATACAGTATACTTGCGTAGGATAGTATATATAATATAGCAAATATTACTGCTTGATAGCGTGTATCGTCGCAAAATATAAATTATATTTTCTTCCAGCTCTAATCTGCTAAATGCGTCTATAAGGCATTAAGGGTAACACTTTATTTTAGGGTCTCTTAACCAGTTGCTTATTAGCATGCATATTAATAGAATATTGGCTATTTATTAGTACTTATTAAGCACATATTAATGCCTTATTCTGCATGACCTTATTCTACATTCTTAATCCTACCCAATACCTAAACTTAACAACTACCTTACTAACTATTAATAAGCAGTAAATTAAGAGTTTATTGAGGGAAAAGTCATAGTTAATAGTTTATATGTGTTCCCTATACTAAAGTGTTACCGCATTAAGATATTATAAAACATCAACATCATGATTTTCTGTGAAACTGTTACCGGTGTTACATGGTGTTCGGCCATACACCGATTAAATTACTTGCCCACCTCGGCACTGCCCCTACTGCTGTTTCTTTTATAGAAATAAAAAACATTTATAGACTCTACAATTACAAACTGTAAGCATCTGCTCCATACAGCACAAGCTGCAGAATCTCAGCACAGTGCAGCACAACAGTTCCTGAGCGTCATTGACAAATATCTTTTTCTTGTTAAATGTGCGGTCGGTACCACCACTCCCTATACCCGGTAAAGTACGTCAGATTACAGTAGTGCGCTGCATCCTCCAAAAAAATCTAATGCTCAAACCAGGAGCGATGTGAACTACGCTGATGAATTTGCAGTTCGCTCTTTTTTTGTTCCTTTTTTTTTTTGTGAAGCTGTTTGTGGACTTGTTACTTGATTTGCATTGTTCTGGTAGTGAATGTGAATACTATATAGCAAATCTGACTGCTTGATTGCATGCAAAATATAAATTATATTGACGCCCAGCTCTAATCTGCTAAATGGAACTATAAGGCTTGAAGATAAAATATTAAAAAACATTAGCATCATGATTTTCTGGTTGTGGCACTTAACTGATGCAAAGAACATGTGGAAAATGTGCAAATAAACGACACTATCAGTGCCTCAGTTCATTCTTAGTGAATTCCCTGAGTGTGTTTGTGTGTGTGACCTCTGCTTTAGCGGTTTGTCCTCTAAGCTGACAGTGTTCTCCTACAACCCCTGGCGTTAGCTCCAGGCCTTCAGTCCCAGATGGGCCTCCCCACATCCCCCTTCCACTGTGGCAGCATTAGCCCAGCAACCCTACGCCCCACGCCTGTCAAAACTCAAGCCAGGGTCAGGCAAACACTGATCAGGGATAACAGGGAAGTCACTGAAACAGGGAACTCTCCACACATTTAAACAGGTGTTGAAAAATAAATCACTGTACTCTTAGAAGAAATTGTTCTATATAAAGTTATGTTAGGGGCTTCATATATAGAACATTTTAGGGGTTCTCATCATTTAGTTTTAATTAATTTTGTTTTTTATTTAAATTGATTTATTTAAATTGTATGAATTAAACATACTTTATCTCTATAGCAAAAAATGAAATAACCTGTTAAACATGAAAGTATTAACCTATCAAGACACTTCTCCTTGTATAGAATTTTTTATTGACATAAAGGATTCTTTAAAATTTAGTCTAGACCCCTGGGGTTCTATGTAGAACCTTTTTTTGTCATAGAAGACCATTTTGATTCCTCAAAGAGCCTTTCAGTGATCCCTTCTTAAATTTTTTTTCTTAGTGTGAATTGTATTTATCTAAAGAACTTTTCATGGATGTTATAACTCCATGTTAAGTGTTCTGTTAGAAAGTCATATTTGCATGATTTTTTTCATAAGATCAGTCAAAGTAACAATAAACCACAACAACACCTGCAGATGAGTGAAATTTTGCTGTAGAAAGCTGTTTTCATTTGTTATTCACACCTTTTAACCGCTCAACACTGATTAACTCGTGCTGATTACGTTTTGGTGAACTACTGAGGCTCAAAATCGATTAAACGTCCTTGTTAGCAGGGCTGGACAAAACTGAGAATTTAAGAACTGGCTCTGTTCAATTCATGAGAATTGAATTAAATTGGCCACACAGGATGACAGGAAGATGAATCTACTGAATTACAATTAGTAATTTGGTCAAATAGAGGAGTTACATTATCGCTACATATATACACATTATTGCTTATTAATAATTAGTAAGGTAGTTGTTAAGTTTAGGTATTGGGTAGGGTTAAGGGATGTAGAATATGGTCATAGAGAATAAGGCATTAATATGTGCTTTATAAGTACTAATCAAGCGGCAACCTCCCCCAGTTTCTCTTGAAGCCAAACGGAAGTGACTTAAACTGCAATTCATCGACTGGCCGCTAGGGACAGGCTCCAAAAGAGAGCAGAATCTCATTGACCCCCATGTTAAAATGCCCAACTTTACAGCAGAATAAAACATGTTTACAGGCTGGTACAAATTGTGGTTTTGATCTATACAGCTAATTTTGCCCTTCATGACAACTGTGAGGGGGGTGAATTTTTTTTATAACTCATCCGTTTAAATTATATTAAGCCTTAAAGTTCTGCATAATTAAGGGCGTGGCCACTTGAGTCACTGTCACTACTGGCCGCTTGTCTGCTGTCTGTGACCTCAGCTAAATCCAGTTGCTGAACTTGGCATCTCTGCTATGTTTGTGCTTTTTTTGGGATTATTTCATGCAATTATCAAATAATATGGCTTGTTGTGCGGTTTATGGTCGAGACAGATGTACGTATGTGTGCATGTGTACATGTGCACAGATGCGGAAGATAACACGTTGGATCGTCTTGGCATTGGCTAAAAGTTTTGTCCGCCAGATTTACTACAATGACATTTGTAGTAAATCTGGCGGACAAAACTTTAAAATTTAATAGTAAATCAAAATTATACTTTGGACGTGGGCTCATTTGTTTGTGAGAGTCCAATGTATACGATCATATACAGTTTTACAACATAAACGCTGCTCAGATTTCATAATTTCTTGAAGAATGATGATGGAGAGCAGACCGTTCAGAAGAAATGTGATGCAAACAATGGACAATATATCAATATTTCATGAATATAATACTTTTGTGGGCAAAAAGTGCTGTTGGATGTTTTTTAATGGATGCTCATGGACATTTTACCCAAGTGCGACGGATTGGATTCATCTCGCGATCGCTATTTCATTATAAAGGTATGAAGTCCCGTTTTGATTTTGCATGTTGTCATTTGCACACCCGACACAAATTACAATATTACTGTTGCTGGAGCATCTATATCGTAAAACAGACACCGTAGATTGACAGTAAACCCTTAGAACTTTCAAATGATATAACTTGTTATCTTTATTAATATTTTAGTGTCTAAGCTAGATAGATAGCTCCTTACCCTGAGCTAACTTGGTCACGTCGAGCTAGGTGGGCGTGGTTTTAGCAACCAGGCACCTCAGTTCCAACCACGTCCCGCCTCTTTGCCCATTTTCAGTTATCTTGGAGTGAAGCGCTAGAAAAAGGCAATAAAAAAAAGCCAATAACCTAGTAATATATGCATGCTAATAAGCAATTAGTTAAAAGTTAGAATTGGCCCCTAAACTAAAGTGTTACCAGATGTATATGCACAAATGTGACAACGGGTAAGGTCAGGGACAGGTTTGGTGGTATGGGTTGGTTTAAGGGTGGGTTAAGGTGTAAGGGAAGGGTCAACAGTGTAATTATACTGTAGATGTAATTACATAAATTAATTACAGATGTAATTACATATATATATATATATATATAAAGTACAATGTAAAAACATGTATGTACACAATAAGTGCATTTAAATGTTAGTACTAGGGTTGCATGATTTATCGCACATGATTTGGCAAAGGCTGCGATTATTTTATGCGCAGCTTGTCAGAGCTGTACGGCTCTGTGATCAGTAGTAAATGCTTCTCCATCTGAAAGCCAGAGAGCGCTCTTGCGCAGAAACTCCAAATATGCCCTGCCGCAGAAGAAGATAACATGCGTCATATCGCTGTAGCTGAATAAACAGAAGATTGAAACGCTTTGATTAAACATGACTAATAAACACACGACTGCCTTATTCTGTGTAAGAAGCCACATCATCTCACAGAAGGATGCCCAGCTGTCGTTATGAAGTGAGTTTGGAGTAAAAACATGTTATTAAATGTTGTCTTTTGTTGGACAAGATGTTAATAAATGCTTCTCATGTCTGGAAAGATGTTTGACGCGTGTTGCTTTTTCAAATGTACATTATAAGCGACTCAAACTCGCAGTGATTTCAGATGGATTAGCATTTGGAGCCATACTTCATTGACAAGCTGCGCATAAAAAAATAATCGCAGCCTTCGCGATTTCATAATCACACTAAGAATCGCATTTAAGTGATAATTGTGTTTAAGTTCAATGTTATTTTTCGTATCATGCGATAAATCGTGCAGCCCTAGTTAGTACATAGTAGTTAAAGACACCTAATATTAAGTGCGACCAATGTGTTTGATTTGTGATAGATTGGATAAGTTATCCATCACTTTTATTCCCTCTGCGTATTCACACAGGCTCAGCAGGAAAGAAAAAGAGAGCAGACAGAAGTGTGGGAGCTGGAGATTTATGGAGCAAGGCCATCACCTGTGACTTAGCAGGAGTGGAAATTAGTCACAAATAGCATATTAGAGCAGCTAATCAGACACACTCCAGCGGCCCGCTGCCTTAACACCTCCATAAAGGCCAGAGTGGATGAGCGGCCCCAGGCGTCAGACTGAACGATCGGCCCGACCTCCACAGAACCAGCGTAGACACCACACCGCGCCTTACAAGACGCCTTGGTTGAAATCGGAGAATGGTATTATTTGGTATACATGTAGCTTAAAAAAGCGAAAGATGTTTTTTGTTATCTCAGATTAATATGCAGAAACAACTACGAGTAAACCATTCATGTGCTCATTTCCCCAAAAAGTGCAACACTGTAACACATTCTTTTAATTTGAGTTTCTCTAAATACCTTGAGAAAGTAAAAGAGAAAAGAACATATCTTAATAATTATTATTATCATCAAACAATTATCATCCTGCACAGCAAGTCTAAACAGCATTTTTATAGTCGTATGCTTGGTCTAGGTCTTGCTCAGTTGGTATTGGTATTATTGGGATACTAAGCACAAATTCATTTAAAGGATTAGTTCACGTCAGAATAAAAATTTCCTGATAATTTACTCACCCCCATATCATCCAAGATGTTTATGTCTTTCTTTCTTCAGTCGAAAAGAAATAAAGGTTTTTGAGGAAAACATTCCAGGATTTTTCTTCATATAGTGGACTTCACTGGGGTACAACGGGTTGAATTGCAGTTTCAGTGCAGCTTCACGATCTACACGATCCCAGCCAAGGAATAAGGGTTTTATCTAGCGAAACGATCGGTCATTTTCTAAAATAAAAAATAAAAATGTGTATAGTTTTTAACCACTAGCTCTGCGATACGCCACGCATTATGTAATCACGTTGGAAAGGTCACCGTGACGTAGGCAGAAGTACCAATCCAGTTTCTACAAAGTGAACGTGCAAAGACTAAGTCAAACACCCTTTACAAAAAAAAAAAGAGTTTTTCGCCCTACTTCCGCCTACGTCGCACATGACCTTTCCAACGTGTTAACGTAATGCGTGCCGCATCGCAGAGCAGTGCAAGATGAGCATTTGTGGTTAAAAAGTATATACATTTTTATTTTTATTTTTTATTTTAGAAAATGACAGATCGTTTCGCTAGACAAGACCCTTAATCCTTAGCTGGGATCGTGACCCGTTGTTCCCCGGTATATATGGAGAAAAATCCTGGAATGTTTTCCTCAAAAACCTTAATTTCTTTTCGACTGAAGAAAGAAAGACAAACATCTTGGATGACATGGGGGTGAGTAAATTATCTATTTTTAATTCTGAAGTGAACTAATCCTTTAAACAGCACAGATCATTTCCATTATGCATCACACTGTTAAATATGGCTGTATATTGTCAGGTTGAATATGTTTACCGTTGCTTCATATAACTTCTGCATGTGAGTTGAGAGTTAATTGACGTTGAGGAGTGTGTAAATGCAGCATTGGAGATCTGCCCTGTCCTCAGAGCACTGCCTCTCTTCTGATTAGGACGATGGCAGTGAATTTAAAATTTCAATCAGACGCTTGTTAATTATTGATGGGCTCCTCTTACCCACGAGAGAAAAGCCGGGGTCTCGTTTTCCTCCACGGCTGTGCTGGAGTTCAGCCAGGTCAAGAGGTCGGTCCCTCTGATGAGATGTGTCTACTTCAATGAGCTCCTCCGTGCTTAAAACCCCCACAATTCTGACATTGTTTTTCAGGTTTAGACCTCATATAGAAAGAGATCTGAAAGTTGTATTCCAAATTATGCACGCTCTGTACTTCCAGGCTGTTTTAAAGGCAGTTTAACTGAGAACAGAGTTTTACAGGATCTCCCGTGATGAGAAAAATCTTCAGCTTTGTGAGGCATTAGCGAGAGTGACAGCCCTGATAAACGTGCGAAAGATACCTTCAGGCCACTGCGCTAACATCCACCATGTTCAATATTCCTGGCAATAAAGCAGGATTAGAGATCTTTTATTGTTGAACTCAAGAGTTGAATTGCTTTTTCAATCAGAGTTTATAGACTTGGCAAGATCATTACATTTGTTCAAACAAACCTCACAAAGAAAGTGCTGTCCACGACACACAAAACAACATTAACTATGTGTTTACTATGTGGCGGCTGCACTGTCCTGAAAAATCCATATAAGAACAAACAGCCCAATTTCCTTCAGGATATGTTGGACGATCATACTATTCAGTAAAGTGAAGCATTGCTCAGTTTATTCAAATCATAAGATAAATGTTAAAATAGTAATTAAAAACCAGAAAGTGTATATGTTATGGTTATTGTGTGTCAGTTCATCCACCATCCCTAAGAAAACAATGCAAACACATGCAGTATAATGCATTATGATGGAATTCTTAATGCAGTATTATTCACATTATAGCAGGAATCCATTATATTACTAAACTATGCATGGTTGGTTATAACCCAGCTACAATCATCCACCATCTTGTTTCTTCCAGATTTCCTGTATGCCTTTAAAAAAAGAAAAACAGACACGGTTAAGTTAAAGGTGAAAAACAATGGAAAACGAAAGGGTGAAAAAAAAAGCGGCAGAGGAGAGGTAGTCCATCTCGCACAGGTCCAGGTGTCAAAGCTGATCATACTGTAAGAACATTTTGGGAGTCGCTCTACCTCTGCACTTAGCCCTTCTGCCAGACGGTTATTAAGACAGAATAAGCCGGTGACTTTTCAATTCCAACCATAATTTGTTTCTGTATTGCATTTTCCGACAGCAGCGAGTGATGGAATTTTTCCTCACCGTAGTACCGCAGAGGGGATATCCTGCGATGTCCTGTAATAGGTTATCACAAGCCATATCTTTTGCAAAATAGAAACTTGGACATATGTACATCTGTGGTAGCGTGTCGCAGCCTTAAATATACTTCAGAAATGCATTCGGTGTACTGATTGGTATTCTCCGCCGCTCCTTTCTCTCTGCGCCGCGTATCTCTCTGACTTTTTGAATTACGAGGTGAAGTCGGTTTGCCTTGCGTGAGACACTTCTGTACCGTTGTTTCATTGAATAGAAACAGGAATGAGTGTGTGTACGAGTGAGAGAGTGTGTGTGGGGGAGAGAACCATGTAAAGGTTAGATAATATAAAACCGGGGGAATGAACATTCTTGTCATACACACACACACACACACACACACACACAAATGCTTCTCAATACCTGTAGATAAATAAGAAGAAAACACAATCAAATCTGCTGCTACTAAGACTGAGACAAAGCTATTCGTTGGTTGCATCACAAGATCCCCCATGTTTCCCACATGCAACTCACACCCAAGTTTGTTTTATTTTGTGCTTTTTGCCATTTTAGAGAAGAGACAGGCTTAGATGGAGAATGTGGCTCGATTCAGACGAGACTAACCCACAAAAGCTTCAAAGCTCAACACATCTGAAACACTGTAGGCCAAGAGTCCAGACCATGTGTCGGTTTGGAAAAAAAAAAAAATACATTAAGAGAACCACGGTTTGACTGGTTAACATGGAGTTATGTAAGCAAAAATATCTGTCCAAATTGACGGACTTTCAAAAGTGGCTACAAACAAAGTAGTGAATATTTTCTTATTATTTTAGAACAGACTTGTTGGTTGCACTTTATTTTAAAGTATGCGCACTTTCAATGTACTTGCAGTGTACTTACCCAAGAAAGTACTGGTAATATAAGGTTACTACATGGGTTAAGGTTAGGTTTAGGGTTAGTACTGTACCTAGTTATAACCCACTTATTGTAATTGCTATAATAAGTAAATAGTATAAACATGCGGAATAGGACTGTAAAATAATGTGCTACCGTTAAGGTTTATGTGTAGGTTCAGGGTTAGTACCTAGTTATTACCCAGTTAAAGGTGGACTCAGTATTATTTCTAATACACTGTTTGGAAGTTAGTCGGGCCGATACCACCAACAAACGTTTAACCAATCAGCATTAGGGGGCGTACGACGGTCGAGGAGAGAGAACGAGCAAGAGGGAGATTTGAAAATAAGAAAGAAAAAAAACTGCAGAACGAGAGATGGGACACAATACAAAAGAGCTCAAAAGAATATCACTGGAATGAAGATTTATGACTGGGCATGCGCTTTAGGACCCGCGTTTATATTAGAAAAGCTTTCCAGCGCTGGAGAGAGCTAAGCGGGAAGGCCTAAAACAGACGCGGAGGCTTCTTTGATTCCTTATCATGTAAGTAACACTGGGTTTTGATTGTCTGCTGTTCTGTTGGGGATTAACAACAAACTCTTGTTTGTATTTACTCTTGTGTACCGTACGTTCATTTTTTGTGCTTCCTTGTCGTTCGTTCATCATCTGCCCTTTATTTTTCGTGAAGCATTTTGTTGCGCGTCAGCTGTGATAAACAGACATCCACTCGCATTGCGTGTGTAACAGTGGCCAGATAGTGAGAGTTTTGCAGTTAAACTACTGCACACTGACGCCCGCTAGAGAATTAGGCGTTTAGCGTCATTGGTAGTGCATTTGCGATCGGGCCGGGGTTTGAGACCGACTCGGAGCAGGGTGGTTAGGATTGGAGCGTGAGTTTTGGAGGCGGAGCAATGGTTTGTTTGGGTTGATTTCAAATATCAACAGTGTTCAACAACGAATTTGAGAAACCGCATACAGCACCTTTAATGTCATTACTACAATAAGTACATAGTATGTTCATGCGAAACAGTACTGTAAAATAAAATGTTACTGACTTGTTTTTAGACCTCTTTTTGTGTTATAGGAACAATGCACATTAAGGAAACATCAGTATAAAAATACAAAATGTAAGCATGTAGGATTCTAGCAACATTTTGTGTGTTTTCATCCGCAATCCCCTATAGGCAGAACACAAACTTTACTATACAAATCCAAACAAACAATACATAAATTACAACATACAGTTACAAATACACCATATTCAAAGGGACAATGCACTATGCAACATTTGAATGTTGACATGCATTATTCTGAAATTCATTAGGTAGTGTAAATATGACTGGTCTTAGAATAAAGCCTTGTGGTACCCCTAATTTTTTCTCACAAATCAAGATGTATAAGACTAGTGTTCAGGATGTGTCTTCCTGTCTGACTTGTATTGTAATGCTGTAGCTGTCCTGATGACACACCAGTCTCACTCATAACAAACTCCTACTGGCCAGGTGATTTCGAACTGTTGACGCCTAAACAAAGCCGGTTCACAAAACTCCATTGTTCAGAATACACAAGGCCTTCATCATGTGTAAAGCTAAAGAATAAGCCATGTCAGAGGTGTCAGATATTGACCCGGCTGGCTGCGAGCACTTTGCCATGTTACTGTCTATAAATCGTGCTTATGTCCAGTATTTCATCAGGCCTGGGCTGATGTGCCTGTTGGGATTGACGTCTCTACAGTTCATTTGTCTGCTCCATAATCCTTAACATATTTGCTCACGCAAGCTCAGGCCCATCTCCCGCTTGATTGTGTATTGACAACAAATCAAAGCGGAATAATATACGGGAGCGTGTCAGAGGGCCAAGGGCTCGACCAGATAGCCACAGATCTTGCCTAGCAAGTCTACACATGTTTGCTGGAAGAACCGTCGAGGACGCTATCGATCGCCCCAGGAGACGAGTGACGGACAAAGAGTGATTCTTCTGTAAGCAGGTCCTTACTTAACGGCATCAGAAATGCAAACGGAGGGATGCGCCTCGAACTGCACGTGACTCCGAGTCCTCCGAGTACCCGGCGCGAGGTTAAGTAATAGACGACAAACACAATAATCAGCTCAGACCTCGTCTCAGATGCCTTTGCTCGAAAGGTAATGTGTGTGGATCAGAGAAAGTTTGTTTTTTTCCCCTTCAGGGCTATTCAATAAATGAACGCAGGAGCTGGGGCCCGTCTCACCCCGACCGAGTGTCTTTGAAATGGGTTTTGTATTGATTTTTGTAACTACCCTGTTAGATGACGTTATGCCGTAACGTGTGATTTCTAGATGGGGCCAGCCCCGAGCAGGTTATTGAGGTGATAACTGTCATTTGGTGGGACAGAAAAGCAATCATAGCTTTTTCATTACTTACTGTTTTGTCCCCCTCGCTCGCTACCAGTGGGATCACTTGACATATTATGGCTTCTGTGATTTAACTGCGCTCTTAAATTAAGTGCTGGAATATCAAGCTGTAGCTTTGGAAAAATAAACTCTGTGTCAAGGGATCAGATGCCCTGTAGGTCAAAGCCATGAACTTGTAGTGGTGCACTCATCAATTTCAAACTTGTACTCTTGTGTTCTTTGAGGGGGTACAGAGGAGTTTGATTATGGTTATAAGGGTCATGGCTGCCGCTCCGCTCGGCCCATAACATCAGCACAACACTGTCATTGTGCCTGACCAAAGGTCGTGCTTTGTTGTTTCTTTCCTCTTTGTTGGAACCTTCACAGGAAGGTTGTCAGCGAGCGCTAACCATATTAGTTTAACTTAAATGCTGAGCATGTCAGAATGATTTAGCATTAACACACTGCATTAACAGTACAGTGTCAATGTCAGGGCAACTTTGCCAGAGGGAAAAGGAAAGTCTCTGTTTCCATTTGAACTTAACAAATCATATTTTACATATTCTGCTCTGAATAAAGGCATGCCTGTTAACTACTACGATACTTCGATTCTGTGATAGAAAAGTTCCTAGTCTTGTATTTGGGTTCCTGGGTGTATAGTAGAGGTCTGGCGTGCAGATTAATGACATGATTAGTGACTACAAAATAAAAGTTACCCTGGTATTCAATGAAAAGTCATTCAGAGTTTATTTAAAGGGATTGTTCACCAGAAACGAACATTCTGTCATCATGTACTCACCCTCATGAAGTACCAAATTTGCTTGACTTATTTTCTCTGGAACTCAAAAAGATAAAGTCAGAAAAGCTGATAAGACTATTCTATGATCTCTATAAGACTCTTAAAGGGTTAGTTCACCCAAAAATGAAAATTCTGTCATCATTCAACCCGTAAGACTTTAGTTCATCTTCAGAACACAAATGAAGATATTTTTAAATGAAATCTGAGAGCTTTCTGTCCCTCAATTGACAGCTACACAACTACCATTTTGACACTTCAAAAAGTTCATAAAGAGATCGTAAAACTGATCCATATGTATTGAGTGGTTTAGTTCAAATTTTCTGAAGAAACATGATCACTTTATATGATGAACAGATTGAATTTAGGCTTTTATTCACATATAAATATTGATCAGCGAACATAAACAGAAGCTTGACGCGCACAAGATGTAACACGAGAATGACCCTCATTTGGTTCTCGCACGTCAAGCAAGCATGCTTTAACTTCCGTTTACCATTACTGATGTGTGAGTTGATGAATGTTTATATGTGAATAAAAGGCTAAATTAAATCATATAAAGTGATTGTCTCTTCAGAAAATTTGGACTAAGCCACTCAACTCATATGGATTAGTTTTACGAACTTTTTATAAACTTTTTGAAGCGTCAAAGTAGTTGTTGCGTAGCTGTCAATGGAGGGACAGATATCGCTCAGATTTTATTAATCTTCATTTGTATTCTGAAGATGAACGAATGTTTTACGGGTTTGAGGCTGAATGACAGAATTTTCATTTTTGGGTGAACTAACCCTTTAAGTTTTAATTCTGAGATTTTTTATTTATTTATTTATTTTTTTTAAATGAAATGAATACTTTTATTCAGCAAGGATGCATTCAAAAGTGACAGTAAAGACATTTATAATGTTACAAAATGATAAATAAATAAAAAATAAATAATAATAAATAAAATGCTGTTCTTTTGAACTTTCTATTCATCAAAGAATCCTGAAAAAACATATCACAGTTTCCACAAAATATATGGAACAGCACAACTGTTTTCAACATTGATAATAATAACAAGAAATGTTTCCTGAGCAGCAAATCAGCATATTAGAATGATTTCTGAAGGATCATGTGACACTAGCTACGATTGCATGGACACTTTTTCCTTCAATCTGAATGAATTCATTCCAATTGATGAATCCGAACGTAGTGTTTACATGAACACTAAATAAAGTGATCGGGTTGATGTGTGCGTTTAGTCACAAGCTTCTGGTCGGATTTAATCTTTTGACATGAGCACACTGCACGAATGTACAGAGTTTCCCACTGTTGTTGCATACTAACCATCCCCCTTTTCTTTTGTTTTAAAAAGCAGACTTAATATTTATCTATTTCGGGTTGAGTTGTGCTGCTTGTATCTATCAAGCAGTAAAAGTGCCTTTTCCTGAGCCCAAAACCAGTCGTCTGTGGATGAGAGTATAAAACAAGGACTGTTGGGACGTTATCCTGCTCCACTTCACAGACGATAAGTGAAAAGAGAATTTCTGAATGACAGGACACTCATTTATGACACTTTATTCAATGGGAAGAATAGCTCGGTTCATGGTTAGCGTCATTACACTATTTCTACGTCATTGCACATGCGCAGTACTCTCCAGTTTCGGTTTTCAACCCGCTCAAGTATTTACATGTCCTCTCGATCGGATTACAAAAGGAATAAACCACCCCTTACAATCCGAATTAAACTGTAATCCGAGCAGGCCAATTCATTCCGATTGACGTGGTTACATGTGAATTTTTCATTCCGATTGTACGGTTGCAATTGAATTATTAAGGTCCATGTAAACGCAGCTACTGAAGACTGGAGTAATGATGCTGAAAATTCAGCTTTGCATCACAGGAATATATTTATTTTTAAAATATATTCACATAGAAAACAGTTATTTTAAATCCTAGTTATTTTTTACTGTATTTTTGATCAAATAAATGCAGACTTGGTGAGCAGAAGAGACTTCTTTCAAAAACATTAAAAGATCTCACGACCCCAAACCTTTTCATGGAAGTTCCACAAAGAAAGAAAGTCACATGTGTTTAGGACATTTTCATTTTAAAATGATCTTTTTAATGTATGATACATGACTCAAAATATATAATTTGAACCTTAAAAACCTTAGATGTACATTTCTATCTTGTATCAGAGATGAGGCTTTAATGTCGTGGCATGTTTCTTGCACTTCCCACCACAACCTAGAGGGTCACCTTCCCGATTCATGCGCATACCTATCAGCAAACAAAGATGATCGGGCTGTTAGCTGTACCTTGAAAAATATTGTTCTAGCGTAGAAAAAGAGAGATGGTGCTGTTAACTGGTAATGTCATTAACGAGTAGTCATAAGATTAGTCCCCTCACATCAGCTGTTCAATGTGACCCCCATTATTCTCAATCAAGTCATCCATCGCGACGCCCCGCTGAGGGGCCTTCACCCCCCAAATCCCGCTGAACGCCTTCCAGGATCCCAGCGTCATCCTCCGCAGCGGAGAGGGACACGCACGCCGTTCCCTCCAAAGGTGTTATGGACTGTTATCAGCAAGACCATTGCATGGATGGCTGCCCTAATTGAGAATAATGAGGGTCACATTGAACATATGGTCGCTGTTGTGTCCCCCTACCCCATCTCTCCTAAAAAAAAAAAAAAAAAAAAAGCTTCAGTCGAAACTTGGCCAGACGGAAAAAAATGCAAAAAGTCTGTGCGACATCACAAAGGACTTTTGCCGTCAACTTTGCCTTGGTTTTTAATGAGCCGATGCCCACTGTTCGAGCGAAGGGCATTGCCGCGGTCAGCGGCGGCGTCGGGCTCCTCAGAGAGTTGCGGAAACCGCGGGATAAGCACCGCTGATAGCAGCTGCGCTCAGATCACACGCGAGATGACCAGTCGCTCTTCATTAAAAAGACTTTGGTCCGTGTCATTGAGAGTGGAAGGCGAGTTTCCAGCCAAAGCATCAGATGTGCCTGCTGACCGGCATGCATATAACGCAGCGATCTGACCCGGTGTCAGAAGACATTTGCAGTGCGCTTTAGTGACACATGTGAGCAGGGCTAAATCGTGAGGTTACATGCATTATATATGTTGGTGAGCACTTGAAAAGAGAGTTTACAGTTCTCAGAGATGGCTATGCGATCTGTTTGCGTTTCGGAATAAATCTCAGGAGCCTGTCTGAATGTGTCATGTCTCTTGTCATTTAATATGTGTTGCAAAAGGCTTTCTCATGCTCCCATAATCTTTCACTGAGCCTTCGATTGTTGTTTCATCGCTGCTTTTTTGATAAGAGTGCAATGCTTGTCGGCAAATGTGCAAGTTCCAGTCATGATAATGACGGCAGAAGGATGGCTGTTAATCTCTAAGGAGGGACACGTTTCTCTAGCCAACCTGATTAACGTTAAATTTGATTTCAGTCAGTTTATTAAGATTTCAATTAACACACCTCTGCAGCTCGAAAATGCAATTTTATTAACTTCATCTGTTCACTTGGCTGTCAAATCACTTGGAAAGTTCATCCGTGGCCGAATGAATTCACATCCAATTTACATAGTAGTCATGGATTACTGTGAGTTTTATGGTCAAACTGTAAAAGTATCAATTGATTTGTCTGCATCTCAGTTACATTTATAACATCTTTAGGAGGCTGAATTTATGGCCATTTCTGACCCTGCGGCTACTGAACTGGTTAAGGTATTACAGCCAATAAGATGTCAAGTGACGGTCAGATTTCAGGTCAGAACAGGTGTAGCTAAGATATTTTAATACCATCAACAGCATCTGTGAAGTAGTTCTTAGCAATAATGTTTAATAGTCCTGAAAGTCATGATCTACACATGTGGAAATGATGCGCTTGTCATGGATGATGAATAAGACATTCTCCAGTTATGTCACCAGGGGTGTCATGATTTTTGGGGGGGGTTTGAGAGGTTTTTTTGGGGGGGGTTTGAGAGGGCATCTGCCCTGGCTCACTCAAGGGGGCGCATGTCCTCCTTGTTAATTCAACATGTAATTTTAATTGAATTTTAATTGAAAGTAAATCCTACACCTTTTTTTTTTTTTTTCAGTGTTTATATTTTAAAATTTTCACTTTTTTTAAGCATTATTTCATGAAGAATACATCAGGCAGTAGTGTGTTGGGGATTGCAATGCATTTCATTACATGGAAAAGTCAAATTATTAATATTTGTAAAGTTTGGAGACAAGTAATGCTCTTAATGACACAATGACTTATATATTTTCCCAAGCCACAACGAAATTACCTGGAAACTCACAGCACTCTAAGAAGCATCCAAAGCCCGTTCAGCAGCTCAGACTGAAGCTTCTGTACTGTAGTCACAAGTCGCTGACAATGAAATCTGAATATTGCATTTCCACTGAGGCCCCTGGGAAATAACTCTCCTTGCTGAATGTCCCTAATTGAATTCTCCTTTACTAAATAGAGTTTGCCGTAATGTGAATTCTCTGTAGCTTGCCCTGACAGTCGGTAATGTTTCCGATATCATCCCAGAGAAGACTCCTGTTGACTCCGAGTCGCACTGTTGCTGTCACCCAAACCTGCATGTTAATGTACATGTTTTCACTGAATAAGTTATTGTTAGGAAGAGAATGTAAATGTGGGGTTTCTCTATATCCAGTTATTTCTAATAATGATATTTAATGTTAATTCAGCAAGTTAAGTTTGGCTATGGTGCACATTTTCAAAACAAGTAATTTAGCAAGTTAGATATTTAGATTTTTTTTTTTTATTAAATTTATGCCACACTAAATCAATAAATATCTTTCATGTAAGCTCATTTTAAGCTAAATATGTAAAGCTTTATTCATGCTTATCTTGTTGTTTTGCTTGGTTTATGAAAATATAGGAAACACATTACTATACGGTCCCATTTGTTAATGTTAGCTAATGCATTGACTGACATTAACTAACAATGAGCGAACTATTTGTATTTATTAATCTTTGTTAAAGGGGTCATGATTGAGAAATCAACTTTTCCTTGAGCTTTTGATATATAAGAGGTCATCGCACTATAAGAATATCCTGTACATTTCAGAACTGAAAACTTCCTTGTTAGTCCAATAAAAGCTTTTATTGACACCAGGCCCAGCGAATGACTGATCCTGGAATGTGCCTATCTATGATAGATAGGTGAAACGCCGCCTCCACAGAAGAAATTAACGCCTACTTCATCATTGCAACGTTATCCCCGCCCACTGGCATGTTAGTGAGATGAGGCGGAGAGAAGAGCGATACAGGCCTAAAAATAACATTACCTTTCAAAGGATCCTAATGCTAGCAATATGGTTATTTATTTTCAACAATGTGAATGTCTCAGTTGAGCATTATTTATTTGTATTCGGTATTTCACTGTGGATTCTTTGGTAAATCAATCGCATTTTGGCGCAGGCTTTGCAAACAGACTTTTACGATATGGACTCGACAGTAATGCAACAACATGAAAGTAACTGTTAATTCTAATGCCTGACCTGATATGTAATAATTCATGTACAGTCAGATGTTCTTTGTCTATGTATCAGTAAATCAAACCAGTGACTAAACTGTCAACTTCACATTGTTTCTCTTAGTAGGATGAAAATAATCTGTTATTTAAATGGTGATTAAAGTATATATAGAAAGCGATCAGAGAACGCTCCCTTTACAATCGCTGGAGCTGTCAATCAAACAGTGCAAGTTTATCAGTTTACTCACGCCAAAACTCCCTTTTTATTCAACAAATCTCTTAGTTACATCAAGTTTACACTGTTAGTTATGATGAAAGCATTCATTGGTGTGATTCAATGACGAGATCACTGCTTTCATGCGCTCAACAACATGTCTGTGATCGGCTACAATGTTCATCACTACAACCTTTCATGCCACGATCTAAATATAATGCCATAGATTTAAATGTAATGCTATAATCAACACTTTTCACGATTAGTTAACCTTGAGAGCTGTAATAATAAAAACTTGCTAAAAGTTTTCGAGAGTAATACTTAGCTGTTTTATATGCAAAGATGTTAGCCAATCACAGCAGTGGGCGTTTACACTGAAGTCTCACAGAAGACACGCCCCTTAAAACAGAGCGTTCAAATAAGAGGGCTAAAATCAGGGTAGGAAAAATGCCTTTTATTTCTAAATGATGACAATTTTTGATGTAAAAAGCATACTAACATTATAAGTGCACTCCAGGAAACATTATAAATCAATAAAACAACGCAGTTCATGACCCCTTTAACATTAGTTAATAAAACTGTTCATTGTTAGGTCATGTTAGCTCAGGTCAATTTAATAATATAACACATACAACTTTTGATTTTAATAATGCATTAGTAATTATTGATGTTTACATTAAGATTAATAAATGCTTTACAAGCATTTTCATTGTCAATTAATGTAGTTAACTGTTAACAAATGTTAACACACACACACACACACATATACACGGCTTGACATTAACACCCGCAAAATGCGGGTGGATTTCATTTTCAACAGTGGCATGTAAAACAGTCACTCTTAGCCACTGTGGCAGGTTGAATTTTATATATAATATATACATTTTTCAATTGTAGTCTTTTAAAAAGGCATCTGAAATAAAAAGTGCAATGTAGTGTTTTCAAAAATATCGATTTTTCAATACATAACGATACTGAAATATCTGAAACGCTTCCAATACTCAATTTCCGCAGAATAGATACACGATACCAGCTGTGCTTTCTCGCTCTCTCATCTCTCCGACAGCGAGTTGACACACAAACCCGCCTCCCTTCACTCACTTGTTTCATTTGCTCCGGATGAATATTGATGGTGTTACAGGGCTTGAATTTCAGTGTGAGATTGCGCGTGTTGCGCATAATTTTACTCATTCCCACAGATTTTGTGCTCACACTCAAAGTTGCACGCACATACAGCCACCTCTCAGTACTAAATTGAGTTCTTTTTTGCTGCTTATTGCGCTTAAACAGTCAAATACACAAAATAATGTCAAAATGCCGGTCTTGGAGAGTATTCATGTAAACACAGTCAGTGTTTACGTGAACATAAACAGTTGAGAAAGAAAACGCATGTGTAACAGTATAATGGATCCGTGCGTCAGGTCTTAAAGTGACAGCAGCTTAATACACCTGCTGCCAAATTATGTGGTAATATTATAAATATCTATATATGGCAGTTTTTCCCCATGGTATCAATGTCAAAATTGTGGTCACTGTAATTTTGGAAAACCACTAGCCACAGTGGTTTTTCAAAGCCACAGTGTATATACATATATATATATATATATATATATATATGGTTGTATATATACCTGAAGTATTTTTAACATGTTTTACCGTTCAATAATGAACTATGAAGTTCAAAAGTGTCAAAAATAAAGGAGAAAAAACTGTTAAAATCAATCAAATAGACTTACAAAAAAGTGAGCTTTGGATTGCAGCATAGCAAAATGGTGATGGCGAGAGAGCGAAGGCTTCCCTCAGCACGTCTGTAACCTCTGTGTGAACCGCTCTCATCCGCCATCCTCCTGGAACACAACCTTCCACACACCCCTGGAAAACCAACGGAGATAGTTTAAACCATTTTAGCTGAATGTGAAAATAAACAAATGTTCACTTACTCCCCCAGTGAATAATGTCAGTTTTCCGTGCAGGACTGACATGGAGCAGGTTAAATACCTGTGTTGTTGTTTCTGGAGAAGGCAAGTGTCTAGTAAAAAGTTCACAGAATGATAAATCTGTAACCCTCCCCAAACCCCACCGCAGCCAACCTCGCTGAAAGCGCTAAATCACGCCGCTCCGCCAGCATTCTCTGATTTCTATCGCACATAAAATATTGCGATCCGTTTCTACGCACAGCAACTGCCACTGTTTTGCCTGTCTAGCGAGAATCATTCTCGCTAATATATAAATATGTTGGTGTCTGCGACTTTCTGGTTATTAAAGTTATAAGGGCTCACTTAGTGCAGAATGAAAATATTTCATCAGAGTACTTAACGTCAGCTTGGCCATTTTGCTGTCTACACGTTTATCGAGACTTTGAGCTGTAATACGTCTTTCCGAGACACAACGTGCAGATTTCATGGAAAAAAACACCGAATAAGTAGTAATATAAACATCTGGTGTTGAATTGCAGTTGGCGGCCTACATTTTAAGTATTTGCCAAGTAAAACGAAGCAGTACAACTTGTGAAAACAAAAGGATGTCCAGTATGTTGCTCACGTTAGCTTTATTAGTGTTAGACAAACATCAGCCCTGAGGACTAGCTCAAGACGTCATGCTTCATGATCCAAAACTAGTCCCAATTTAACGTGTTGTGTTTCATTTATGAGTTATGCCTATAATATGTCAGCGTGGGTGAAAGGAAATGCAGACCGACTTAACGTGTGAATGTGTTTATAGGTGTTTCTTTAACTACAGACACTTTAATGTCCAGTGGGCTTGTTTTCTGTTGAAACTGACTTTTTTTCTTTTTTCTTTTTGTTGTATTAGAAGAATCTTGGAAACTTTTAGCCATACCATCATTTATTTTACTACTTTTCAAAAGCCTTTTATTTAGATGTTTGGTCACACTTTGAATTAGGATCTGATTCTCACTATTAATATCAATAAACTCCTAATTACTGCTTATTAAGAGTTAGTAAGGTAGTTGTTAAGTTTAGGTATTGTGTATAATTAAGGGATGTAGAATATGATCATGCAGAATAAGGCATTAATATGTGCTTTATAAGTACTAATAAACAGTCAATATCCCAGTAATATGTAAGCAAGTAATTTATAGTGAGAATTGGACCCTAAACTAAAGTGTTACCAGATGTTTTATTATTTAATCATTATCACAGACTAAATTTCACTTTTTAATGTAAATATTAAACTAAAAATCCATTATTAAAATGTGTTTTAAAACTATGATGATTTAAATGATAAATTAAATAAACTGTTTCGATATTTATTGTGTGATTCGGCTGTGGCGTCATTTTTACCGCAATCAATATTTCATCCCTAAAAAGTTTTAGTGTAACTACTTACAAAGGAAATATCACTTGTGATATTCTTACTGTGTCATTGTGTGCCATAAATTTGTCAAATTGTGTGAAAAGTGTGAAATTATGACACAATAAAAGTCCCACTTTACATTAAGTGTCTTTAACTACTACTAAAATTCAAATGAATCATTTGATAAAATGCACTTATTGTGTACATATTTTTACATTGTACACTGTAAAAAAGATTTGCTAAAAAAGTAAGTTACCTGATTGCCTTAAAATTTTGAGTTCATTGAAATCAAAAATTTGAGTTAATGCAATGAAGGCGATTGGTTTAATCAACAGAAACTCAAAATATTATGTTATCCGAACCACATTAATTATTTAAGTTGATTTGATAAAAGAAAAAATGTTGTGATAACAAATCATGAAAATATATATATATATATATATATATATTTTTTTACAGTGTACTCATATGTAACAAACACCTGCATATAATTACAGCTGTAGTTAATTTCTGTAATCATATCTATAATTACACTGTTGACTCATCCCTTACACCTTAACCCACCCTTAAACCTATCTATACCACCAAACCTGTCCCTAACCTTACCCGTATCCCACCTCAATAGTAGCGAGTTTTTTGCAATACAATATGGACACAATAAGTACATTGTACCTTTTTTTTTTTTTTTTTTGGTACTGTAACACTATTTTAATGTCCCTGTTACACATGTTACATGTTATTACTGTAGTAATAACTATAAATTATGCTTAATTACATATAACTAACTCTCATCCTAACCCTATAGCAAGTAGTTCATGTAGTTAATTATTATTACTTAGTACTTAAATTTATAATTACACTGTAACATGGATACCACTTAAAATAAAGTGTAACCTTTTTTTTTTTCTTTTTTTTTTTAATTTATGTCATACATGGGAGTTAAAGACATCTAATAAAATGCCAGGTATGTCGTTTCATTCCAAAAGTGTTAAAAATGTCATTTCCACCAAAGATTTGAAATGTGTTGCAAATGACATTTGTTCGTGCATGTCTATATATATCTACTGTTGGACATATTATCAATTGACAAATGAAGTACACTGGCGGTGAGAGTGTGAACAGTGCATTTTAGGTGTTTAAAAACCAACATGTTCTCCAACCAATACGCTTATATAGGTCGTTTGTCACTTCCCTAAAATACGACCCATAGGAGAGTTTACTAAAGTTGCGCCCCTATCGACAACAGGACACTTTCATTTTAATTCATGAAATACGACCCATAGGAGCGTTTGCTAAAGTTGCGCCCCTAACGACAACAGGACACTTTCATTTTAATGCATTGTTCCCTTTTATCTGCGTCATATTTCGGGTTTCGCGTAGCTCAATTGGCAGAGCATTGCTATATATAACAATATGCAATCATGTGATCATGCAATCGTGGGTTCGATCCCAGGGGAATGCATGTTCTCATAAAGTGTATATACACTATAAATCACTAAGGGTAGGTTTAGGGGTGGGGTGGGTGTAGTTGTTAATTAAAAAAAATGAGTTTTGCTAAATGGAAATAGAACAAATGGTGTAAAAAGTCCACACATTGCATTTAAATGAACACGCATTTTGATTGGTAACGATAGTCATACGTCATTTCATGACGACAGACGTAACACGACACTGTCATTAATTTTACGCCAGCTAGAGGGTGCATGACTTTAAAACGTAAATATAGGTCGTACTAAGGTGCTTGAAAAACGACCTATAGGGTCTTTTTTTTTTTTTTTTTTTTTTGGAGGACAGTCTGTTAAAAACCCACAGGTCCAAACCTGCCTGTATATCTGCGACACACGCTGAAATGAAGCGAACATTCCTGAAGTCTGCAGTTTGCTTGTGTTGGGGCTTTTAGCATGCGTTACCAGAACCCTCAGTGTTATCAAGAGTAATGCGGTAAATTCCTCTGACTGATAAGTAAAGAAGCTTAGGATTATCTTCAGACTGAACAGTGAAGTTAAGAGAAGCTCTCTCGCTCTCCTTCTCTCCGTCAGTATATTATTTTTGCGCTCAGGGTAGCTCACCATTAGTGTCAGCCGCGGTGATTATCCAACCAAAGCAATGAGGGACGGTAGATGGATGAGGTGTCTTTATTCTCTCGGTCTGTAGATCTCGACTCTTCGTCGCGAGCACGCGGCATCTTCTGAAGAGGGGCCAAAAATAATGAGAGAGTCAAGCAGACGCTTCTCTGTTTTTCTGTCATATTACAGCGCAGTTGTTTGTTTATCCGAGCTGGATCTATATTTCACGTTTTAATTGAATTACTGTGATACGGACTAAAAGCTCCCGCTCTAATAACATGCCAATTACAACAAAGACCTACTTAGAATAAATATGAATATAATGCTGTAATTTATGGCTTGAAACACAAACCGGACCTGGTTCCCTTGACACCATTGATTATTAATTGGAGCTTCAGTCTCAAGGGCCAATTAAACGGGGCCATTTAGGAGCGTCCAGAGGAAGTTAATGGGCATTTGTCAAAGGAATGGCAAACCACTTACCTCCATGGTCTTATATCAACAGGAAATCCAATAGATATTCCCTGACATAATGAATGCCACATATTTGAACGCTGGCACGGCTTTATTGAAAACAACTTATGATTTCTAAAATGGATAGGTCAGCCGTACGGCTGCGTTGGCGGTGCATGATGCAGTCGCGGGAGTCAATTTCTTTAAGTGACCTTCTCGATGATGTACAGGCCCAGCGTTTGTGTTTCTCCAGCATTTGCATAGAAGTGTGCTTGACATCTCTACAGTAATGAATCCTCACTCTCTCAATTCATTAATGGACCGGAGTCCTGCTCCCGCAACATATGTTCTGTAAATATGCATTGATTTATTTGAACCTCTCATAATGAAGCTTAGAGAAACGCGCACTTCTTGATGAATTAGTTGTGGACGGTAAACTATAACTCAGAGAACATGCATAAACTTCAGCTGGCCTTTACCGTAAATGCAGTTTACGTTTCTCAGATCTCCTCACTCAATGTGATGGGTTAACAAACCGAATCCATTCAAACATTTTTGAAAAAATCTTTATTTTTGCAATATCAGTTATGTCTAAAATAAGACACTTCACCAATAAGTTTCAGAGATCTTTTGTTAAAATTTTTTGGGGCATTCTCATTCAAAAAAATGAATGCACTTAAAACTATTTGAACGAATTGTTAAAAAAAAAAAATAAAATAAAAAATTCCGCAAAATACAAAGCAGCTGGATGGACTTTTTTGCACCTGAACCACACTAACCATTTAAAGCAAATTATATAAATAAATAAATAAATAAATAAATGTATTTGTATGAAATTGTGGTGACTTTTGGATGAAATTATTATTTAACCCTTTCTGTGTCAGTTAAAAAAAGATATGCACAGGTCCATAGAGGACAAAAATGTCCATGTCCAAAAACTGTTATAAAAATTTGAAGCTTGGGAGCAAAGACTTAGGTTTGGTCTCATTTTAAAGAAGACTATTGGCAGATTATTGTTGAAGTAAAAAAAGCAGATGATTTTTGACCATTATTTTATATAAAATATATATTTTATAAAAAAATGTTGAACTCTAAAACTGCTAGAAAATCAAGGCCATCAATCTAAATAAGCTGTGTTCCAAATTTGAGGTTGATATCTCAAAAAATGAGCTTTCAGTCAGATTTTGTTTGGGTGCAGTACCAAATTTTTCCCACATTAGATGCCAGGAAAGCTCCACTGGTACACACAGTGGTTGGATTTGTGATTTACAGTAAAGTTTTTCTCTCTCAAATATTACACACACACACACACACACATACAAACCACACGCTGACATCCATACCAACAAACAAACACAATTATAGCTGCATAATTTATCCAATTGGCTCTATAATATGCAGAAGCAGAAAACAGGAATAAAGCGAGTATTTGCTTTATTGCCAAACCTGAGAAAATGTCACCAATTGGCAAAAACTAGTAAAAATATTATTTTTAAAGCATTGCCAACAGAATGAAAGCCTATTAACAAAGACTGCATCATTTTAAAGTTAAATAACCCTGGGATTAAAAATTGCAGTTTTAATGGGTTTCAATGGGGACATTTTTGTCCTTGAGGCCCTGAGTGTAACTATTTTGTGTTACTAGTGTAAAATAGATTTATTAAAGGAAATAGGTGTGAATTAGTAAAATTCCAATAAAAATACACATCTGTGCCAAAATTTGTGCAGATGGCATTAACACAGGCAATACTGAAGAAAAAAAAACACACACACACAAATGTCCATAAGGATGCACAAGGGTTAAATGAAAACAAAGGATTTTTAGAAAGGTTTGCTAGTGTATATATTTATAGTGATTTGTGTACATGGATGTAACATATGTTATGAGCACACACGTGCGTTTGTGTAATTGTTTGTGCACTCGAGTACGGGCCAAGCGACATGATGTGTCACCGACGTTCCCCCTTGTTATTTTCTAGCAGCTGGGCTAGATCACTTATACAAGCATGCAACTCATTTACTTATCAAATGAACAGTTAAGGCTGTGTAAATAAATGGATGCCTGACTGATTCCAAGTCTTGAAAACCTGTTTTCGACAAGTCCAAACCTAATGTCTCCGAGAGATCATCCATTACAGGGCAGACGGTGTGTGTGGCTCTGGAGCTCCGCTGCAGGCGCACAATCACTGAGATCGACACATTTCGTTCTCTTAAGAGCTGCTCGCTTATGGCGCATTTGTTACTCTGTGTACTATTTGTCAGTCGCTGTGCTCTGAAAGTGCTGCCAGTTGAATGACTGTCTCAGTCTTGCCCGAAAGCAGATGCATAAGTAAATAAAATGGTAATAAGACGTCCACCCTTAACCTGCGGGAGAGTTTAAACTGTCAAAAGTTAAACGTTTCCTCAGAAACTACACTCGTGAGCAGCAGCAGCAGCAGCAGTGCTTGTCATGTGAGTGAAATAGGATTTCGTGGGCGGAAGAGTGAACTGCTCCTTTGGGTGGACGTCATAAATTCTAGCTAATCATTTCTCCAGCGCAGTACTTCGTTTGTTTAAGGCCCGGGTCGTTCCCAGTATGTTAAAGATAGCAGCAATAAGCATTTTATTGGCCCTCGTGGATAACAGCCTTCTGCTCTTCAGCCTCTTAACATGAGGAATATGAGCAGAACAAAAATCCATAAAAATCAAATGTAAAAATTAACTACTTAAGCCTATTTCCACTGGTTTCCATGCACAACAGTACTGAACTCAGAGTCCTTTAAAATGGGTGATTTATTCTTTATGAGGCAATGTTAACATAAACAGGAGAACCGCTGTCTCTTCTCACAGCGTGAATGTATATAATCCGTCAGAACGAACACATGAGAGGACACAATAGTAGCAGTCGTTCTGGGGACGTGAGCGCTTGAGAGTTAAGAGTTAAAATGAGAGAAACAAACTTTAACACAGGAAATCAAGCTTGGAATCAGTCACAGCATGTATGCATACTGTTAGAGGAAACTTTGGCTGCTTTACTACATGACTGGAGGCACACAAGCACAAGCCCTTACAAAAATGGGATCCACTTTATATTAAGTGTCTTAACTACTACTAACATTTGATACAATGCACTTATTGTGTACGTACATGTTTTTACATTGTACTTGTATTTGAAAAATACCTGCATGTAATTACAGCTGTAATTAATGTCTGCAATTACTACTATTACTAAAATACTACTATTGACCCTTCTCTTACCCCTCTTGAGCCTTTGCAATACACCAACACAATAAGTAAATTGTCAAATCATAATAATATTTTACATATATTGTGTATTCTGTACGTTTTACTGTCACAATGAGACACATTCAATGAACTTCATTCACAGTGTGTAGTGACATTTGCAATTTTCTCAATGGATTTTGCTCAATTCTTGAATGTGATTTTTTTTTTTTCAAATCTCTGAACAATTAGTTTCTGAGTTGATTCTCATTAATTGTCACACTCTTCACAACTTTCAAATGCAAAATGATCAAATTATTATTATCATTTATTAAAATCTGTCAGATATACATGTATATCCCATAAATATCTATGACATGACATTGTTGCTGTTTACATGTAACACATTGTATTCATTGTATACAGACAAATGTGACCCTGGACCACAAAACCAGTCATAAGGGTCAATTTTTTGAAATTGAGATTTTTACATCATCTGAAAGCTGAATAAATAAGCTTTCCATTGATGTATGGTTTGTTTGGATAGGCATATTTGGCCGAGATACAACTATTTGAAATCTGGAATCTAAGGGTGCGAAAAAATCAAAATATTGAGAAAATCACCTTTAAAGTTGTCCAAATAAAGTCCTTAGCAATGCATATCCACTCACAAAAATAAATTTTTGATATATTTACGGTAGGAAATTTACAAAATATCTTCATGGAACATGATCTTTACTTAATATCCTAATGATTTTTGACATAAAAGAAAAATCGATAATTTTGACCCATACAATGTACTGTTGGCTATTGCTACAAATATGACTGGTTTTGTGGTCCAGGGTCACAAATGTGCATTTGTGTGTGTGCATAGATTAGATAGATAGATAGATAGATAGATAGATACATACATAGATAGATAGATACATACATACATACATACATACTTTTACAAAACTTTAAATTTTGGTTCCACTGGCCAAATTACTGACATATTATGTCAGTAATTTGGCCAATGGAACCAAAATTAAAAGTTATTGATGCTTGATTTAAATGTTTCCATAAAACAATTGAGGGAATTACCAAAGACTGTAGAATAACACAAGACACGTCACTCGTATTGTTTTGAATGGGAGAAAGTGCAACGCGCAATATGGCGGAATAAGTCCCGCCTTCTAAATAAGAGCCAATCGCCGATTGTTAAAGTCATCGCAACACTGCAGCAGCCGTTAGAAGTTCCGGTTCCTATAGAAACAGTCAGACGCGCGCTTCCTATAGAGATGCGACCTTAGGACTGCGCATACGCATTAGCTTGATCCAGCCTGAAAAATGCAGTTTTTTGTCATAATTCAAGCATTTAGAAACAAAATTTATGAGACAGTTGTTGTCAGATTTCATTGGTGATTTCAAATATGAAATTTATTCGAAAGCTTGGAAAACAGCTTTGGAGAATTTGATGTTTCCCCATTCAAAGAGATAGGAGCTGCACTTGCATGCCCGAGAGGCGTTTCAAAGATGGCCGCCGAGTGAAATGACTCGTCTTAAAGGGACTTTGGAATTACTCTTGAAAATATTAAGACCGCATCGAAAATATGAGCCATTGAGTGATTGAGAACTGTCTGACTGTGATAACAATAACTGTAGTAACTATGAGATTTAAGTGGAAACTATGCTAAATTTACCATAGTATACCATGCTAAATGCATCAATGCAAAAGAATCACTTCAAACAGCAAAATAAATAAATAAAATAAATAATAATAATAATAAAAAAGCAACAAAACATAATTTATTACTTTTTTTTACATCTTTATTATACCTAGATATTAGTATTTATCACATCTAGAACATTTACAGTGATAGTGAAGGAGATGCTTTTTTTCAGCATCGTGCAAAAAAGGTGTGATGTAAAAATAAGCACATTAGAGTTCACACAGACTCTATCAGATTCCTCTATAGTGTAGAACAACGGTAATGAGGACATGATTGTGAGAGACTCTTCCTGAGAAGCCGAGGGGAGCCTCTCAATGCCGTTATTCCCTCGCTGGGCCGATCACTCTTTCCATTTCCTCTCAGTGAGTCGTGGGACATTTTAGAGGCGGAAGCTGCTCTGTGATTCACACGCGCTCTGGTGCACACTCTCCCTTTTTTGCCTTATTCAGAGGAAGGAGGAAACCAGGCATTAATTCCAATTCATATGAGTTCAGCTTAACCCTTCGCCCGCTCTAATGGGTCTGAAGAGATCAAGCCGTCCTGAGGGGGATTTGGGACCTCTCACCTCTCTAGCAGCAAAATGAGAAATAAAGTGCAAAGGCAGAAGTCTGGCTTCATAAAGACTCATAAGTGTTCACTCTTCACCAGATTAAAGCCCTTCTGTTCTTGAAAGATGGGCAAAGTAAAGCTGACAGACATTTTGGCCTAATATATTTGGAGCTTCAAACACACAGGATGACTAGACACTTTTACTTTACTCTGCATTAATATGTAGGATGTTCAAATGAATCATCTCTTTGATGTGCATGAATAATCATTTGCATTGAAGCAGATGTTATTTATTGTTATTGTTACATTTGTTTTGAGGCAAATGATTAAATGATGTATAATATTTTAGTATCGGACCTAGTGCGAATAGTTCTGGTGCAGTTTCATTGCACAAAAATAATTGAATTTTTGTTGCAATTTTAGCAAATGTATTGGACTTGGTGTGATCCAAGTGGTGGCCCCATTAGCCCCTGCTGGTGGATACTGGAACTACACCATCTCGGGGGCAAAAAGGCAAATTTTTGTATTGACAGCTATTCAAAAGTATTTTTTGTTAAAATAACATTTTACATGCAACAAGACACTACCGTTCAAAAGTTTGGGGTTATTAAGATCTATTAAAGGGTTTTAAAGTCTCTTCTGCTCACCAAGGCTGCATTTATTTGATCGAAAATACAATAATAACAGTAATATTGTGAAATATTTTTACAATTTAAAATAACTGCTTAAAATGTAATTTATTCCTGTGATGACAAAGCTGAATTTTCAGCATCATTACTCTAGTCTTCAGTGTCACATGATCCTTCAGAAATCATTCTAATATGCTGATTTGCTGCTCAAGAAACATTTATGATTATTGTTGTTACACTCGCCAGCTGGAGTGCCCATGATAACTCCCAGAGGGCACTCCTTCAGTCTCATGTTCCCATCATGAACTACACTTCCCATAACCCATTGCCTGGTCTCATTATAGTCTCATTACTTCCACCTGTGTGTGATTAACTCATTTGTGTTTGCGAACATTGCGAAGTCTTGTATTTGTGTTACACTGCATTTCTGAGTGATATCCTGGTCTTGGTTTTTGATTCTCTGCCTGTTTTGGATTACCCTGTTTGCCTGTGTTTCTTGGACCTAGTTTTATGTTTGGATTGTTTGCCCATGTGTTTGACCCTTTGCCTGTTGTATGGATTACGATTCTGGATTACCCTTATAAAGCTGTACTTGGATTTCCAACCCAAGTATTGGAGCAGTTTGTAAGAATTATCAATGTCGAAAACAGTTGATAATTCACTGGGGTACAACAGGTTGAAGGTCCAAATTGCAAATTGAAGTCCACTATATGGAGAAAAATCCTAGAATGTTTTCATCAAAAACCTTAATTTCTTTTCGACTGAAGAAAGAAAGACATAAACATCTTGGATGACATGGGGGTGAATAAATTATCAGGAAATTTTCATTCTGAAGTGAACTAATCCTTTAACAGCAATTCAAATCACAATTCTTTTTCAAAACAAAGGTAATTATCATCTTTACATTTCCAAACACAGCTGGTAAATTGGATATAAAGTAAATTGACATTGACTTTACATTACTGAATTGCAGGTAACATAACTGTTCATAATACTAAACATTTGCTTGTATAAAAAACAAATATGCATTCAACCGAAAACACTTTTAAACTGAATTCAAATCAAATAAAATCAATATGACCCTGATTAAGATAAAACCTCCTGATGAATAATATGATTAATCATAATTGATCAACTTCTCTAATAATTAGAAATGATTTTTGAATATGCATTTCATCTATTAAAGTGATAAAGGCTTTTTGTAAATAACTGCATGGGTGATTTACATAATTCATTGATTTTAAAGACTCTAAGCCACTAACTTGATTGAAGAGACTTTTGCCTTCTGAATGTGCTTATGAACCTCCGAATTACAGCATCGAGTGCATTTATTCTGTGTACTGAAGGAAGAGAGTGAGTTTGTCCCCCGGTGTTTCAAGATGTTTATTTTCAACCTGTTCTTATGATGTAGTAGCAACTTTAAACCATGTCTAAGACATCATTAACACAATGATCTTATTAAGGAAACTCATCTTAAGATGATACATGAACATCTGACATTCTGTGTTTTTATCATCAGTAGACCCTTTTCACAGAGGCTGATGTTTTCTCTGAATATGTTTTTTTTCATTCTCTAAAACTCAGACACTGACAAACATTAATCAGTCTGTGTTAATGACTATGTTCCTTTCATCTGTAGCTGACTGATGTATTAAATTAAGTCCCATGTCATTAGCTGGAATTTTAAAGTTAAGGGACAAACATCTACTAATAAGGCAGATCGTGTTCAAAAAGAGGCCATCCGGCGAACATCACAGGAGTCGTATTTTACACTGCAGGGACATGCGGGTTCAGCCCTCCATTCAAGGAGCTGTCATATTTCTGTTAGTACAAACTCATTTTACTATCATTTCATGTTTTGTGGTAGAATTTGCATTTGTGCAAGTGACATGATGAATTTAGCTGATTGTTTCATAAATTATTTTTTCAGTCTTCATTTTGCTATCCTGTCCTCTAGAAGTGGACAATATAACCAAAATTTGATATGAAAATTTATGTAATTTTGTATCAATGCATCAGTATATTGGAATTAGATTTTTTTTTTTTTTTTAATTGTTAGTATTTATGAAACCAATGCAAAAAAAAAAAAACATTCAAAAGTTTGGGGTTGGTATTGGTAAGATTTTTTAATGTTTTTGAAAGAAAGTTTCTTCTGCTCACCAAGGCTGCATTTATTTGATCAAAAATACAGTAAAAACTGCAATATTGTGAAATATTATTACAATTTAAAAATAGCTGTTTGTTAATTTGGCTGAGAAATTATCCCCAAAAGATAATGTGAAGTCATTATTGTGTAAAGCATCAAATAGATGTTGCAAAAAGTAGATTCAGGAAGAAATATTTTATTTGATTCAACATAGAATTTATCACACAAACTTTTGGACCATGAGGTTGAGTAAATGATGACTGAATTTTTGGGTGAACTATTTCTTGATTTTTTTTATTTTTTTTATCAATATGAAAATATGAAATTGAAAGTAAACATATGGTCAACTGATGTTTTCTGAATCATTTTCTTAGAGAAGGTAATTTACTGAAGGCTACCAAGAAAGCTAGGTTATTAAGTTTATTAAATTAATTCACAATATGTGCACATTTATTATTAATGTGGAGGGCGACGCGTCACGCAGACACAATAGCACTGTATGACAGATGTATCACTTTTATTTAGTTTTTTTACTTTTTAAACTTTTTAACTATAGCCTATCATGAACTATAGGCTATATAGGCGCTGAGATATTCTCCATTCATTTTAGCCAATAAAAAACGACTGCAGCTTTTCATTTTTATAGTTCACTTGAGGCAGTTACTATGGCATTTTTTAATGACGCATGTCAAGTGCGCATCAATGTAATACATTAAAGGGTTAGTTCACCCAAAAATGAAAATAATGTCATTTATTACTCACCCTCATGCCGTTCCACACCCGTAAGACCTTCGTTAATCTTCGGAACGTAAATTAAGATATTTTTGTTGAAATCCGATGGCTCAGTGAGGCCTGCATAGCCAGCAATGACATTTCCTCTCTCAAGATCCATTAATGTACTGAAAACATATTTAAATCAGTTCATGTGAGTACAGTGGTTCAATATTAATATTATAAAACGACGAGAATATTTTTGGTGCGCCAAAAAAACAAAATAACGACTTATATAGTGATGGCCAATTTCAAAACACTGCTTCATGAAGCTTCGGAGCGTTATGAATCTTTTGTGTCGAATCAGCGGTTCGGAGCGCCAAAGTCACGTGAGTTCAGCAGTTTGGCGGTTTGACACACGATCCGAATCATGATTCGACACAAAAGATTCATAACGCTCCGAAGCTTAATGAAGCAGTGTTTTGAAATTGGAAATGTCATTGCTGGCTATGCAGGCCTCACTGAGCCATTGGATTTCAACAAAAATATCTTAATTTGCGTTCCAAAGATGAACGAAGATCTTACGGGTGTGGAACGGCATGAGGGTAAGTAATAAATGACATTATTTTCATTTTTGGGTGAACTAACCCTTTAACGCGAGAGCGCACCAATGTAATGTGCAGCACGAATCTCTTCACAAAACTCACGTGCTCTCAAATATAGTGTCCTCATGGCTCTACTCTGGCTCAGATATTACGTGTACGCGCTGGGTTATGGAGTGTGGGCACCAACCGGCAGAAACATAAATGTAACAAAATGTATTTTTGGCTAGTAGCCTATTTAATGTCTATTTAAATGTCTGAAACCTGAAAAAAACTTTATGTGGTTGAAAACACTGAATAGAAAGCACATTTGAATTTAGCAGTGAACGTTCTGATCTTACCGGTGTTGTCGTATGCTTCAAAGGGTTCAAATCGATCACCATTTGCCTTTCATATCTTTAATTTTATGGACATTCTAACTACATTCTATAAGGCTATATCGCGCAGTGAGTTGTTGCCCTGCATCATATTCATCATCAGTCAACTGTATGAAATGTCAGATGACCTATGTAGGTCTGGGGGTGGGGCAAGTGCGTTAAAAATGTTAACGCATTATTTTTTTCCGTATTTAATAAATCTAATTAACGCGTTAAATTCACAGCCCTAATATATATATATATATATATATATATATATATATATATACTGTGCACTTCCAATGAAAAGTATAAACTATTGCAGTATAAACTCAATAGCAAAATATCTTCTGGGTGAAAAATTCCTTCTGTCCTGCAAGATACACTGTCAAACCGCCCAGCCATGCTGTTCACTGAGATCTGTGACACTCGTCTAGTTTTCGCGGAGCTATCCTGGGCGAATGCGCTGTAATTATGCTCACACCGAATGCATGAAAGTGTGATTTTCTTATCTATGTTTAAATAGTGAAAAATCATATTCATCATGACCCCATATTCTGATGTATTAGGTAGACGGCATCAAAAAGATGGACAGAGAGAATAAATAATGACAAACAAGCACAATGCATGTGTGTGAGGAGAGGAGCGGTGGACTTTATATCTCTCTTTGTTGTGAGAATCTTCTTCTGCAGTCAAATTAATTAGCGCTCAGCATCCTGTCAGCTCCATATGGCCCTGCAGCGAGGAAAGCGCCGTTCGGCTCGCAGATGCTCCAGCCTGTGCTAATGTGCTTCGGCTCTCTGGCTCGAGCTCCAGTAAGCACCCTGGCACTTTCCCCACCATCCCTGTCCAAGTCCTCCCCATTCCTGTGGGCCCCACCAGCCGATAGTCCATTTATAAATCATCACCTGCCTCAAACTGCCACCCATCAAACCAAATAAGGAGCTGGTGCTAAACTGCAAGGCTCTGGATTATTCGAGCCCCCTGAGCCATCGTGTGATTGCAGCATCTCGCGAGTCGTTTTCTCCCCGAGTAGCCAGCCAGGACAGAGCTATTGGAGTACAAATGAGGTCGTGGAGGTGATCTCGAATCCAAGCGAGTAACAAACATACCTTTTATTTAGCTTTTTCAGTGCTGTTGACAGGCCTGCCGAATTTGGCAGTGTTAGTGATCTTCATAAACATGCTGCTGGAATCACTTGCATGTAAAGCTCTGATCACAAATGTAAGCTATTGTTCTTGTCGGCGACCACATTAGCTGCTGATGTAATACAAGGGACAAGGCCGAAGACCTTTATTGGATGCCCGTGGTCTTAAGGCCCTCAGATGACACTGCATCACTCAACAGCATGATTGTGTCAATGACATTACTAAATGGGCCCAGGAATACTTTCAGAAACCACTGTCGGTAAACACAATCCGCCGTACCATCTGCAGATGCCAACTAAAGCTCTATCATGCAAAAAGGAAACCATATGTGAACATGGTCCAGAAGCGCATCGTGTCCTGTGGGTCAAGGCTCATTTAAAATGGACTGTTTCAAAGTGGAAAAGTGTTCTATGGTCAGACGAGTCCAAATTTGACATTCTTGTTGGAAATCACGGACGCCGTGTCCTCCGGGCTAAAGAGAAAGGAGACCTTCCAGCATGTTATCAGTGTTCAGTTCAAAAGCCAGCATCTCTGATGGTATGGGGGTGCATATGTGCATACGGTATTGGCAGCTTGCATGTTTTGGAAGGCACTATGAAAGCTGAAAGGTATATAAAGGTTTCCAGACGACATCTACTTCAGGGAAGGCCTTGTGTATTTCAGCAGGACAATGCAAAACCACATACTGCAGCTATTACGACAGCATGGCTTCGTCGTAGAAGAGTTCGGGTGCTGAATTGGCCTGCCTGCAGTCCAGATCTTTCACCTATAGAGAGCATTTGGTGCATCATTAAACGAAAAATACGTCAAAGACGACCACGAACTCTTCAGCAGCTGGAAACCTATATCAGGCAAGAATGGGACCAAATTCCAACACCAAAACTCCAGAAACTCATAACCTCAATGCCCAGACGTCTTCAAACTGTTTTGAAAAGAAGAGGAGATGCTACACCATGGTAAACATGCCCCCGTCCCAAATATTTTGAGGCCTGTAGCAGGCATCAAATTTGAAATTAGCACATTTTGTGCATAAAATTGTAAAATTTCTCAGTTTAAACATTTGTTATGTTATCTATGTTCTATTGTGAATAAAACTTGGCTCATGTGATTTGAAAGTCTTTTAGTTTTCATTTAATTCAAATTTAAAAAACGTCCCAAATTTTCTGGAATTCGGGTTGTAAAAAGCAAGGTAACAATTTATTTTGATGGTCCACTTTAGACTTTCTACTGAGAAAAAGTAACTTTGCAACTACATGTCAACTACCTGTCATGAGAATAGTAGACTGCTTAGTATCTTCTAACACTTTATTTTGATGCTCCCCAACAGACATTCTACTGACTATAAGTAACTTTGCAACTACATGTCAACTTATTCTACTAACCCTAACCTTAACCTAACAGTCTGGGTGGTTTGACAGTGTATCTAATACTCTAATGCTCTAATGAGAGTTAGTTGACATGTAGTTACATATTAATAAGAGTTAGTTTATATGTAGTTTCAAAGTTACGTATAGTTAGAACGGACTAACTTATAGTTAGTAGATTGTCTAAAGTGAACTATTGAAATAAAGTGCAACCAAAGTTAACAAGCAATTCAAACATTGTTTTGTCTCAAGTGAGGGGAAATGCAAGTATGTCTTCTTCTTATTTTGATATAGTGAAAATATGTGTTATGTAAAATTTATTACATGTGGTCAGAATCTATTGGTGGGATCAACGGTATCAAATAAAGTACCAGTGGAATACAATGCAATTATTATTTAGAACTTTTGGTAACACTTTAGTATAGGGAACACATATAAACTATTAACTACGACTTTTCCCCCAATAAACTACTAATTTACCGTTTATTAATAGTTAGTAAAGTAGTTGTTAAGTTTAGGTATTGGGTAGGATTAAGAATGTAGAATATGGTCATGCAGAATAAGGCATTAATATGCTTAATAAGTACTAATAAATAGCCAAAATTCTAGTAATATGCATGCTAATAAGCAGCTAGTTAAAAGACCCTAAAATAAAGTGTTACCGGAATTTTTGGTCACACTTTAGATTTGGGTCCAATTCTCACTATTAACTGACTATTAACTATGACTTTTGCTTCAATAAACTCCTAATTAATAATTGCTTATTAATAGTTAATAAGGTAGTTGTTAAGTTTAGGTATTGGGTAGGGTTAAGGGATGTAGAATATGATCACGAACAATAAGGCATTAATATGTCCTTTATAAGTACTAATAAACAGCTTGATCTAGTTCAGCTCCATCTCTGTGGATCTAATGGGTGGAGCTTGACCTATGTTTAGCAATAGGGTTAGGGTGTGGTTGAACCATCTAGCTCCACCCATTACATCAAGCTCCACCCATTACATCAAGCTCCACCCATTGGCTCTGCAGTGAACAGCCTCTCTGTTTTCATTATGAGATGCTGTTGAATGTATCAGGAGAAATAAGTGTTCGTTGTGTTCTCCTGAGGAGAAAAATAACAGCATACAGGTTTGGAGTAACATGAGAATGAACAAAAAAATAGCAGAATATTCATCTTTGGGTGAACTATCCCTTTAAATCATAACTCCATCAGAACTTCCGCTTTATTACAGATAACTGCAGGAACTTTCTGATTGGGGTTTTATCCGTGTTGAGGTTGGTCCTCTCATCTTTCCACAGGGCCACTGCACACCTTTACCTCGTGGTAACACTGTGTGCTTTCAAAACCTAATGGAGTTATGAGCGGCAAACAATGTAAGCTCTGTAATGTGGCACGCTCTCAAACAGACCCTAACCTGTCATGGAGGAGGCTTATATGTTCACACTGAGGAAAAATCCGTTCTCCAATATCCAATTGTAAAAATGAAGGCTTTATGAGTGTAGCTTTCAGTGCAGAACAGCTCCTGAGGGCCCATAGCCCAAAGAAAGATCATTATTTTAACAGAATTATTCTGTGATGGAGTATCAGTACATCTTAACACAGACTCCAACACATTCTCTCCTCAAGGCAAAGATACTGAGATTGAAGCTGGCAGCTAATTCAGAGAAACCTGCTGCATATCTAGGTTTATATGAAACACTCCTTGTTTATAACATATGCAGGGTTTATATCAAACTGATTTTCCCATTTTTTTTGTTCTGAAATGTTTTTCAGAGAAGGTGTGTAGCCTGTGATTGGGCTTAAAATCTAAACGTCTTCAGTATTCACTAATATAGCATATGCAAATATTATTAGTTCATTGATCTGCAAAGCAGTCTATTATCATTGCCAATCATTTTAACTGGCTCGTTTTAATTGCTATGCTAGGGTTCATTTATCTAAAGGAAAATTTAAAATGGCATATGCATTTTTAGTGACTGATGAGGAGTTTAATAGAAATGATTGCTTTAGAAAATAAGTAATCAATAGTTGTCTGAGGAAAATCAATTGAATTGATTAGCTGAATTATGTTTCACTTCAAATGCAACCTCTGCATGCAAAACTGTTCTGCTTGAGCAACTGGCGAAATGCATAAGAAAATGGTGGGTCACTATATTCAGTTGCAACTAAAACCGTCCAGTTAGCAGTGTCTCTAATCATAATTTGAAGTATTTCGACTACAGTCAAGCTGCTCTTTTGAAAAAGTACTGAAGTAAAGTAGCTAATGGCACTGAAAGGGCCAGTATCTCTTTAAATTAAGAGCCGGAAGTACATTTTTCTGGCACAAAACAATGACAGTTTTTGAGTGACTGAACAATTTCAAGTAGTGTGACCACATTTGGAGATAAATTTCCACAAAATACAATGACAAAACAACCTAATATTCTGCTATAGAAAACAAACGCTAATGTAGCATTTTGCTACACAGCTACTTGTTTGGAAAAGTGTCTTTACCCTATTTTGAAAATATCTGAGCTATTGTCACAGTATATTGAATTTACTAAATTTTGTGCTATATGCAAAAATAGAAATATTTTTAAAAACACAAAAACTACATGACACAAGCACATCAAAATTACTAAACTGAAATTAAAATGAAAACTGAAAATATAAAATAAAATCTAATTCAAAATGTTAATGCTACAGTAGATAAATAATACTAAAATGACACAAGTCAAAATAAAATATTTAAATAATAATAATAAAAATCACAGAAGAACATGACAAATTTACTAAAACTAATTAAAATTAAAATGAAAACTGAAAATATAAAATAAAATATTACTATAATATTAATATAAAATAAAACATGAATAATACTGTAATGGTATATAAATAATACTAAATTAACTCTGACACTTATGAAATGGGTAGTTTTAAATGAAGTCAAAGTAAAATATTTAAAAAATAATAATAAACATCACACAAGCACATAACAAATTTACTAAAACTTATTAAAATGAAAATGAAAACTGAAAATATGAAATAAAAACTCATTCAAATGATAATGCTGTAATTGTCACAGTCACCAGCACCGACACTACGTTTCCCAGCATCCCTCCTGTTCATCACCTGCACACGATCATCAATCACCCGCACCTGAACACCATCACCATCATTACAAATCATCAACACTCCCTTCATAAGCTGTCACCATCCTCACCACAGTGTCCGGTCTTGTATGTTCCATGTGTTGTGTTGCGTTGCGTGTATACCTGTTCCTGTATTATCTCCCTTTGGATTACTAAGTACAGACTTGTTTGTTACAGAAGACCGGACCTCCCAAATGGATGAATGGGAAAAATTCATCAACGTGGCTCAGGAGAGCCACGATTTCCTGTCATTTTTGTCTGTGTTTTTTCACCTTGCCGTCACCAGCCTGCTGGAGGATGAAACCCTGAAGACCTTGTTCTGGATCGGGGCAAACTTCCACGGCCCCCGCAACCTCCTAGACACCACCGGCTTGAACTGGAGGGAAACCTTGTTGAAGTGTCTGGAGAGCAAACGGCCCCAAACCAGAACCCTGCCAAGCCCAGTGCCCAATCAGAGACCCACCGCAGATGGAGTGTACGACTCCGCCGCGATGTCAGAGCCCGCGCGAGGAGGAGCGACCAAGCATGACATCACTTCGGAGCCTGAGGGGTATCCATCTGAGGAGAGGTCCGAGTCGGCAGTCCCATCCTGCGCCGAGGGAGTAGGTGTTGGAGTCTATGGGCTGGTCAGAAGCCCCGCCCACCTGCCCGTCACTGAGAGTGAGCCTCAGAACACCAGCATCGACTCAACCCTTCATCTGCCTAACCATTCTATACTGGACTCACTGGTCCCACCCAGCCTCCCTTTCCCACCTCCTCTCCTAAATGTTTTGGTCAGCTCGTCGTCCCAGTCTTCTCCCCAGACCCCAGCCACGTCTGCTGTCCTGCCCGAGCTGTCCCCCATCAGTCCCGCTGCACCACCGTTGTCTCCTCTCAGTGACGTGGTTACATCGCGGGCCTACTGTGAGCCACCTCCATCTGGGCGTGAGGATCCCGTGGCTCTGCCTCAGCTTCTGTCCGTGTCACTCCACCTCGACCCGTCACCCTGACTCCTCCACCTGCGCTCCTCCCTCCCTCCCTCGACATCTGCTGGGACCTTCGAGCTTCGGCTTCACCCGGGTCGGACGTCACGTCACCTGCTCCACGGACTTGCGGGCCGTCCGTTGCTCTCCGGCCCTCCACCCCTACAGCTCCGGCTAGCTCCGCTCTCCCTCAGGCTCCGCCTCCATCCTCGGTTGCTCCAGATACACCTCAGCCCTCTGGAAGTCGTCGCTGCGGCTCCATCGCGGTCGTCTGGGTCGTCGGCGTCGATCCACTCCATCAACCCTCCATCTGCGCCGTGGGTTCCTCCTCCGTCAACGCCGTCGCCCTCGCTTGTCCCCAAGGTGGCGCTGAAGCCGACACCACCATGGCCCCTCCCTCCAGCGCCGCTGCCGTGGTCCACCATCCTGGCTGGGGACTGGGCCACCACCTGGCTCATCCTCCAGCTCGACCGTCCTCCTCCTGAGCCACCTCCAGCATCATCCTCCATCTCACCACTCCGTCCACCTCCAGAACCCCCTCCGGCCCTCCACTTTGGATGTTCCATTACGGCGCGAGGATGCGCCTCGCCGGAGGGGGATGTACTGTCACAGTCATCAGCACCGGTACTACGTTTCCCAGCATCCCTCCTGTTCATCACCTGCACGCGATCATGAATCACCCGCACCTGAACACCATCACCATCATTACCACTCATCAGCACTCCCTTCATAAGCTGTCACCATCCTCACCACAGTGTCCGGTCTCGTATGTTCCATGTGTTGTGTTGCGTGTATATCTGTTCCTGTATTATCTCCCTTTGGATTACTAAGTAAAGACTTGTTTGAAAATTATCTTCTTCGTTGTGTGTTCCTGCGCAAGCAGCACGTTACAGTAATAGTATAAAAATAATACTAAAATAAAACTGACACTTATGAAATGGATAGTTTTGAATGAAGTCCATATAAAATATTTTTAAAAATCTAAAACTAATAAAAATAAAAAGCAAAACAAACTAACTAAAACTTAAATTAAAGGATTAGTTCACTTTCAAATGAAAATTAGCCCAAGCTTTACTCACCCTCAAGCCATCCTAGGTGTATATGACTTTCTTCTTTCTGATGAACACAATCAGAGAAATATTATTAAATATCCTGACGCATCTGAGCTTTATAATGGCAGTAAGCGTTACCAAACGAGTATGAGCTGAAGAAAGTGTCTCCATCCACATCCATCCATCATAAACGTACTCCACACAGGGGGGTTAATAAAGGCCGTCTGAAGCAAAGCGATGCGTTTGTGTAAAAAAAAAAAAAAAAATTCATATTTAACAAGTTATGAAGTAAAATATCTAGCATCTGCCAGACCACCTTCCGTATTCAACGTACGAAGAAAGTGTAAAACTCTTGCAGTTCAAAAAGCTTACGCTACGTCCTACGCCTTCCATATTTAACTTATGGAAAAAGCTCAGCTGACGCGACATCAGTTTACACTTTCTTCGTAACTTGAATACGGAAGGCGGTCTGGCTGAAGCTAGATATTTTATTTCATAACTTGTTAAATATGGATATTTTTTTTTTTACACAAACGCTTCGCTTCAGAAGGCCTTTATTAACCCCCCGGAGCCGTGTGGAATATGTTTATGATGGATGGATGTGGATGGAGACACTTTCTTCAGCTCATACTCGTTTGGTAACGCTTACTGCCATTATAAAGCTTGAATGCGTCAGGATATTTATTAATATTTCTCCGATTGTGTTCATCAGAAAGACGAAAGTCATATACACCTGGCTTGAGGGTGAGTAAAGCTTGGGCTAATTTTCATTTGAAAGTGAACTAATCCTTTAAAATTAAAACTGAAAATATAAAATAAAAATTAATTAAAAACAGTAATGATACTATAATAGTATATAAATAATACTAAAATAACACTGAAATGTATAAAAAACGAATAAAATTAAAAGCACATCAAAATGACTAAAACTTAAAATAAAAACTGAAAATATTTTTTAAATGGTAATAATACTATAATAGCATATAAATAATAATAATAATAATAAAATAACACTGGCACTTGTATAGTTTTGAATAAAGTCAACATAAAATACAGATAAATGCAAAGTGATGAACGCTCATTGTTTTAATTCTGTATGAATTCACCAAGTTGCTATACTGTATCATTTGTAATATCTAGAGGATTTTGATCCTGTAGATCATCATTCAGCATTATTGCAAACATGCATGTGTTTTTGTGTGTATGCGTGTGCCTGTGCACGCAGCTCTTCTCTGCAGGCCGCTGGAAAAACACCTCAGCAGAGGGTTTGCCCTCCCGTCCCAGACAGGAGCATGTTGCTGCCAATCACCCCCTGCTCTGTCACTGTAGCGAGTGTAAGCAATTGGCCCTCATCCGCCCTGGAGTGGACACGAGCATCAGAGTGATGGAGCCGCCACCCCGCACAGCCTAATAACACCTGACACAGCAATACAGCATGCCATGATCTCTCATGGCCCGGCAGGGGAGGGAGATAGAGAGAGAGAGAGATGGAGAGAGCACTGGGAAACCGAGGCCTTGCTCTGAACAGAGATTACGTCTGGTTTTGAAGAGTGACAACATGTGGTGCAGCGGCTCAGGGTAAAAAAAAAAAACTGGTACAGGGATTGAGACGTCCAGACAGAAGCATCACAATGTCTGAGGCTCATGACCTTTTCGTAACCCCTAGAAGTTTTCATGTCTTCTGCATTTACTTCACAATCAAAGATCAAATACAACTGATGCAGTCGCAATTTGGTAAATTCATACAGAATTCAAACAATGTGCGGTCGTCGCTGTGCATTTATCTGCATTTTTTGTTGACTTCATTCAAAACTACCCTTTTAATAAGTGTCACTGTCATTTTAGTAATATTTATATACTATTATAGTGGTTGCACTTTATTTTACATTACGTGTACTGACAGTGTACTTACCAATACTGGGTAATATAGGGTAACTACAGGGGTTAAGTTTAGGGGTAGGTTCAGGGTTATTACCTAGTTATTACCCAGTTATTGTAATTACTATAATAAAGTAGTTAACACTTTATTTTAGGGTCTTTTAACTAGTTGCTTATTAGCATGCATATTACTAGAATGTTGGTTATTTATTAGTACTTATTAAACACATTTAATGCCTTATTCTGCATGACCTTATTCTACATTCTTAATCATACCCAATACCTAAACTTAACAACTACCTTAATAACTATTAATAAGCAGTAAATTAGGAGTTTATTCAGGGAAAAGTCATAGTTAATAGTTTATATGTGTTCTCTATACTAAAGTGTTACCATAAAGCACATAGTATGTACATGGGTACAGGACTGTAAAATAAAGTGTTAGCATTATAGTATTATCACTATTTTTAATCAGTTTTTATTTTTATATTTTAAGCTTTTGTTATAATTTTAGTTTAATTTTTAGTAAATTTGTTATCTGCTTGTCATATTTATTAGTTGTTTTTTTTGTGTGTGTGTTTTTAATATTTCTGTTTAGCTTTAAGTTATGTTTATTTCAGTTTTATTTCTGCTTATTTTCAGTTAGCTGCCAAGGCAACATTTCTAATTTTCATTTTTTTTAAGTTTGAGTTTTTCGCCTAGTATTTAAGCTTGTTTGCCCACTAAACAAAAAATAAAAAAGGTAATTGCGACTTTTTATCTCTCAATTCTGACTTTTTTCCCAGAATTGCGAGATATAAAATTGGAGAAATCAGAAAATCAGAATTGCATGATAGAAACTCGCAATTCTGACTTTTTTCTTCTTTTTTTCTCAGAATTGTGAGTTTATATCTCACAATTCTTATAAATAACATGCAATTGCAAGTTATAAAGTCAGAATTGTGAGATATAATTGCAATTCTGAGAAAAACATCAGTCTTTTCCCCCTCACAATTGGACATTATAACACACAGCACTGTAAACCCGAATAAGTTGGCAAAACTCAAAAAATCAGTTGCCTCAAAATTTTTAAGTTAAGAAATTCAAAGAACTGGCAGATTTTTATTTTTTACTCATACATTTTAATTGTCCTTTAAATGTTTGAGTACACTCAACATTGAGTACATTTAACTTAAAATTATCATGTAAATGTAAACATTCTGACTTTATAACTCGCAATTCTGACTTTATATCACGCAATTTTGACTTTATAACTCGCAATTTTGACTTTATATCATGCAATTCTGACTTTATAACTCGCAAGTCTGACTTTTTATCTCGCAATTCTGAGAAAAAAAAAGTCAGAATTGTGAGATATAAACTTACAATCGCGAGAAAACAAAATCAGAATTGTGAGATAAAAAGTCGCAATTACCTTTTTTATTTTTTATTTAATGGTGGAAACAAGCTTCCATAAGTATTTATATTTTAGTTTCAGTTAACGAAAAAACAGTGTTTAATAGTTTTAGTTTTAGCATACAATAATAACACCAATAAATGTAATAAGCTTGAAATCAGCAGCTTTATGTTCAATAAATGTATAACATTCATTAAATGTATTCATTTTAATAATAACATAGTAATTTGTTTTTGAAATTTGGAAATTTTCATCAGTTTTTTCATCGTAATTCCAGCAATATTTTTGCTCTATAGTTGTGGTGTAGAATCTGCTACTCTCTAGGTGTGAACAGGCCTTTACTGTTGCAACTTTAATATTAATATAGAATATAATGGCCTGGTTTCACAGACCAGCTTCACAAGTTTCACAAGTAGCTTTTAAAACATTACTGATGTGCATCGAGACAAAACAATGGCAGTGGCATATTTTAAGATATGTCAGTGCAAGTTACTTTCAGTTAAAACAGCTCAAACATGCATTTTAGTCTGGGACTAGACTTAAGCCTTGTCTGTGGAACTGAGGGAATGAGTATAGATGTAAACTCAGCTTCGAATGCAGTTCATCCAATCAAAGTTTAGAGGCAGAAATCTCTGTTTTCTTAAACGAGTTTGACACCAGCAGGTACAGCTTCTGCTTTGAGAAACATGCGGATGCCTCTTACCTCTAATATTTCAAAGCTTTTCTCTGAGCAGTGCTTTTGGAAAGCTTTTGGGCATTTCTGTAGCTCTGCCACATGTGCGGCCAACCGAGAGGCTGCTGGATGTTTGGTGCCAGGTGCACATTAAACACTCGGCATGTCTGCTGAATCTTTGGCTTTAAGCCGCGGGGAATCACGTACTTGGGAATGTTCTCATCTCCACTCTTGCATTTAGCGATGTAACAATACAATACATGTTGCTCATTTAACAACTGGCCCCTGCGGTGCAGATCTGAGCGCTTTTACAGTAAATCTGCGCTCTGGGTTCATGCAGTCAGATGGTGGCCTCTTGCCAGGCCTAGCGTCCGAACTCAGACGGGTAACGCGCACATCAAACGGAGCAAGAGGAAGCCGGGATGGTCCACGTGTCGTATCTGGCGGTGCCAGCTGACAGTGATCATCGACCCCAGAGCAGATGTTGCTTGTAATAATCCACGGTTGAGAGAGAGGCATGTATGCCAGGTGGGGAACCCGGGGTGCTCTCGAACTTGCTCTGAAAACCCTTTTCGTCCCCTCTTGTAAAACAAAAGATGCTTTGAGGTATTGGGTTTCATCAAAACAAAGAACGAGGGAGTGGAAGGGGGGCGGTCAGCGCCGCAGACTTGAGAGGCACAGACACCCGTTAAACAGCGAGGAACGAGGGGGAAACGTCACAGTGCGGGTAAGTGACACCCTTGGGACAGGACAAGACAGAAACACAGAAAGGTAAGCGCACGCTTGACTTTAGGTAGGACGGGCCGCAACTGTGACAAACTATGAAAAAGAGGCAAAAGAGCAAGACAGGCCAGAGACTCGAGTCGCCATGTCGGAGTCCCTTGCGCAAGGGCGCAGCTACTGTTACCGGCTGCTAATGGAGCTCTGCTATTTCGGTGGCATTGATTGACTGCTCGCTTCCTCTGAGCGAGCAACTTCTCAAATCGGCCCGGCCATGAGAAAATGGATCATACACGCTAAGAGGAGGCACGGTGGAGCGAGATGAGAGGAGATCTCAGAGTTAGGAGCGAGTGGAGAGGTGGAGATTTGGAAATTGCTCTGCTGTCGGAGGAGGGGTGGACGTGCACTTCCTCCTCTGGGCTTTAGGAGGCGCAGTGCTTCCACTTGACAGACGTCTGGAGTCAGTGACCGGTCTGGGTTGTTGTCTGTTTCTGTAAACACAGGACATGTGTGAGGGCTGCTTTAAAGGACTTCCAGAGCCTCTTCATTGTGCTGTTAAAGTACTTTTTAATTCATATTGTTAACTGCATTAACTGCATTAATTTAAGAATCTAAATTTAATCATGTTCTAAAAATCTATTGCATGCTGTAAAGCATTACAGAGAAAATATAACCATTAGAATTAACTATAACATGTTGCATTTTTAATTAACGTTAACAAAAAAAGCTAATTTTCAACATTTAATAATATTATAAATTAGTCTGAAATCTTTTCCGCACATTCCAGGAAACAAACTTAGCTAGGAATGTATATTCCCTCATATCAGTGTGTGTCATGTTGCAACAAACAATGCTATATTTCTTTCTTCTATTTTTAAACAGACTTTTGTTGTGTTTAATCTAATTACTTTAATCGTGCAAGGAAAACAGCGTATCTTTTCTTTGAGCCATGACTCATTCAATTACAGAATTACTCAAATCGCTAATCTATTCAAATGAATTGCGCTATAAATCTTATGTAGTCACCATAGAAAACATATAAATTTGGCTCCCATTGTTCGCTCGGCTCAAGTCGTTCTCGTTCAAACAAATACACTTTTCAGCAGCAGTATGACTAAGAAATTAGATTAGCCTCTATTCAATCAAGATGCAGGACACACACATTTCTCAAACAAAAGATAATCGAATGAAAACATGCAGGTATGAATCGCTGAGGCCTCGTGATGAATGGATGGTAATGAATGTCAGGGATGAAACGTTAGGGCAAAGAGGAGTGTGTATAATTGTCTGATAATTTATGTTTATTCAAATCTAAATCTCTGTAC
>CM077445.1:5897587-5995087 GCA_039654765.1 Mylopharyngodon piceus
TCATAATATTTGCATAATGAATTCTGATTGGTATTCATTCTTGGAATCATTTGCATACTAAATTGTGATTGGTCTTTTCTATGTTGTATCTATAACTGCCTTCACACTGTAGAGGTGTTCTAATATGTTGCATTGATTCATAGCTGACAGAAATCTAGATGTGTGTTGAGTGTCAACAGAATATGATGCAGCATTCATATCGAACCTAAAACTTCAACTCTCTTCTTTTGCTAATAACTCATGTTAGTTTTCTGTTTGTGTTTACTCTGTATCCATGTCTAATACCTTGGGTGACATGTAACTGGTTTCCCCTGTCTGTCTGACTGTCTGTCGCTCTTTCCAATCGGAGCGACATCATACAGAGAGCTTCCTTGCCAAGCGGCTCAGGTTTAATACCTCTGGCCTGCCCAGTGCTGTTCCAGCTGCTCCCTGGGTGAAAACACACACGAAGGACGAGAGACACCGGCATCCTGTGGTTGTTCATGCAGCCTGGCACTGCATCAGTGGCATCTGATCTGACTTCTGATGGTGTTTGGCTGGGCAGGGTGCTGGAGGCGCAGTGAGTGTGTGTGTGTGTGTGTGTTGTGCGGGGCTCAGTCGAGGGTCTGTGCCGCAGGTGGTGGCCTTATCTGTCCACTGTGTGGATCTCAGCGATCCACCTAATGAGTCTGTAAAATTAAAGATGAAAGGAGGGACGGCAACTCTATTTGTTTAAGCACAGTTATGAATCATGGGTAATGAGGCAGTTTTGGCAGGATGTGTCCACTAATGTGACCATCATGCCAATTGGCATGGCAATGAGCTGACCTTTGTTTACCAAAATACCTCGGATTTTACAACCTGACAGCATAGTTTCTCAAATGATTTTTTTCTACATCCAATCAGGATGATGAGATTGATAGAGATTCATTACTTCAGTCTAATAAATACATTATATATTTTTTACCACTTAAAGGAATAGTTCCTTTAAGTGTCTTTCTTCATCGATAAGACACAAAAGGTAAAGAATGTTCTGTCTGCTCATTTGCATATAATGAAAGTGAACAAGGACCGAGACTGTTGGGCAACAAAATTATAATAAAAAACATAAAAAAACATACTTTGAAACAATTTTCACTTAGAAATTGCTAGTAAATTTCACAAATTATTGCAAAGAAACTGTAACACATTGACTTAAACATTCAATGTTGAAGTAAAAAGACTGAAATAGTATCTTCTTGTAAAATGTACTCCAGTAATTTTTCTTGTGTGTGTAGTGCATGACTTCTTACAGTATTATGGTGCTTTGTTTGTATTTTGGGATGTTGCAGGCCCAGTCCTCATTCACATTCATTCTGTTCAAACTATTTTTTAAATAAATTATGAATGATTGGAGTGAGCAATAATGCCATCAGCTGCAGCACAGTTCATCTTTTATATAAGGACTGTCTTGACATAAGAGAGAAAATTCTGTACATTTAGATAAACATTTCTCTAGTGTCCAGGCGAGCATGTCATAATACTGTCCATATGCTGTCTTCTACGCTTTATGGGATATGAAGGATTTACATGTGGAGGAAGGATTTGGTGTGAGGAGCACCTGAGGACCTTCTGAAGCTCTCAAAGCGAAGGTCTTAGAAAGCTAAGCGTAGGTAAAGCTGAACGCCTGCCAGATAGCAGCATGCTGCTCCGCCAATCTGTCTCAACCTGATCCAGAAAACACCTGCAGTTTCCATCATGTGTCCACAGACACGCATGCACACACGCACACTGAAAAGCCAAACACGTACAGTGGAATTTGGATACTTGCTGCAAAAATGTCTGTGGGTATTAAATAACAAAAAAAAAAAAAAATCACACCAATAGCATTTTTTTTTAAATTGAATGTTTATTGGTTTTTAACAGAAAATAACATTTACAGAAAAACACATATTGAAATATATACTTTTAAAAAGCATTATACAGTGATGTGTTACAGTAAACAGCAGTTAACACAGGAGAACGAATGAGAGAACAAAACTGTATATATATATATATATATATACACACACATAGTTCTGTCATGAAACTCTAGATGGCGCAGGCTGATGGGTCTTAACGCAAGCTGAGGAAAATTACAGTGTTAACTACTGGCACAAGCTGATTGGTCCATGTCACTTCTGCAGCCAATGAGCTTATTACTCACACATTTAAATGGCTGGTTACATTCACTATAGCAGTTTGCAGCGCGCTTCAGAGTTCCTCTGAAACCCTCCACCTTCCCCAGCTCCACCTGATGATCTGCTATGGGTAATTGATATATGCTATTTGTGTAGCAGCACTATGTCTTACTCGCAGCAGCATATCGGCTTATGTATTAGCAGTAGCAAGTTGCGGTTAAAGTGCCCCTATTATGCCTTTTTTAAATATTGTTTTGGGAGTCTCCTACAACATGTTTACATGCATGCAAGGTCAAAAAACACTTTCGTTTTCTCATAATATACATTTAATTTCACCTGAGTTTTCAGTCTTTTGTAAACGATTCGTTTGAAGCAGTTCAGAGAATCAGTCTCTCCTTTTCGTGAGCTTACACTGCTCTGATTGGTCAGATGGCCCAATCCTTTGTGATTGGTCTACTGCACGCACCGCGCGCCCATTGCTATAACTGAATGACAGCTATCAATTCGCAACAATGTATGGACAGAAAAGATAGCATCGATTTTATCGTATCAGTTCGAGCCCGAGTCCGACGATGAAACGTCTGAAGTAGTCGATCAACCAGAAACTGATTCGCAATCACGACTGGAGTATGACGTGTCTATATGGTAAGTGTCACCTTAGTTATTTATTTATAAGACGTGATGGCAGCGTCACTGTTATACTTTATGTAGGTGCACCTGTGGGAACTGTATCAGAATGCCAAGCGAAGCTGAAAACCTCTAACATAAGATAAACATTTAGGCCAGATGTGTACAGACTTTTTCGTCATAACTATTAACAAAGTAAAAAATGTCTATATCATTGTTTGACATTACAAGGGGTGTTTACTGTTTAGAATACTTCAACTAGTTAGCGTGGACTAGCATCTTAACATCCTATTACAATACAGATAGAGCTCCATACTACTGTAATAATAAAAACGCAGAGGAAAAAATCAATTTGTTTTGTATGTTGTAAACTCTCACGTTAGCCGAGCACAAACGTGAATTCCTGATAATGCATTACACTTTGCAAACAAAAGTCCTCCATCTGTGATCATTACTCCAAGTAATAAGACAGACAAGCTGCATCAATCGACACATTTTTAGACAATATTGGACCCACATCTGAATAGCAGAACTACAGAAACCTGAGTTAGCTGGTTAGCAGGAGACAGACTATGGGTGTATGTTATACACAACATAACATACAAAACTACGAATTTTGAACGATTGCTAGAAAATATAAACATTGATTATTAATCATACTTACAGGTTGAGATTCAGAGGAGCAAACTGGTCCAAATAAACTGGGCATTGATCCATATTTTAAGACCAAGCGTTTTGTGAATCCTGCGTTAAACTCCCCGAGGTTTGAGAAGCAGTCATCAGTAAAATGACGGGAACACAACAAAAGATTGTACTGCTGTGGTATTGTTGAAAAAAATGAATTTTTCCTGGCGTTTTTTCCTGGCGTCTGCACATCTTAAGTGGGACAATATGCTAATGTTTTGTTGTGACGTCACAACGATACGGCTTAGGATTCGTTTTACAAACGACTCGTTTAATTGACTCAGAGTCGACTCTTACTTTTGAGAGACAATAACTTTATATACGGTGCACTTTCAAATTTAAAACTTTGCAGGATGTTTTCATTCACTTAGAGTTATGTTACACACTACATGAAAGGTAATTTTCAAAAATCCACAATAGGGGCACTTTAACATTGTCATATCCATTACCATGCTAACAATCTTCCAAGAGTTGTCATGATATATATATATATATATAAACATGACAATAATAATAACAACAACAAACACTATCCTCCCTGGATAGTGCAAATACAAGACAGCAACAATAAATTTGAAGAGAAATAATGGCATTTAATTTTAAAGACATATAGCATAACTATATAGCTAAAAACACTAAACTTTTTATGCGTTTTGGTCATTAATTTACACAACAGCGGGGGTCATTAATTTACCATCCCGGTGTAAATTACAAAAGTGTGAATTGGAATGTGCATGCGTAATATGTGTTCAGTCTATAGGCTCATAGTGTTTATTTACAAAGTGACATCGCCAACTACTGGCCTGACAGCAGAATACAGCGTTTTTAGTTGTTTTTGCGGATCCGTGTGAATGGGAATTGTTTTGTCAACGTTGTCGTCTGTATGCAAAAAACACAAAGGAAAAATTTTTCCGTTTTTACTACATAGTTGTCGTGTAAACTTACCCTAAAGGAAACACAAACATAACTATTACAGTTACTGTATATCTATTGTTGCTTAATATTTCAAAGGCACAGAAAGTTACAGTAGTCATTAGGAAAACATTTGCACTGATGAATCATGCACAATAAGACCAGGAGCTATTTAAAAATAAATAAGTAAACCAGGGTCAATATTGATTTCATGTTGTCTGTGATAAAGTTAGATTGAAAGTAAACACAGAAAGCTTGAGAAAAAAGTTACACTACTTACATGAATTTAAAAAAAGTTATCGAAATAATTTACTGTGAGTAACTACAGCTAAACTTAATTATTCTGTATAGTGTTCAAAAGGTAAATGTCCCAATTGTCCATTTATCTGTTTCATATGTATTAATGAATCAGCACAAAGTTGTAAAACTCCCCTCAGGAGACTAGTAAGTGCTCTCACAGTAAGTGTGAAGCCTTCATTGTCATGTAAGAGTAATTAACTTGAAAGGCATTCATGGGTAAAAAAAAAAGAAAAAAAAAAAAAAGAAAAGATGAAAGACCATTAAACAAGTGACATTTGTTGACACTAAGCTGGGAATGGTAATATAATTTGTTACTTTAATGTCATTGCAGGCTGAATTTGATCCATTAAATAGATTCAACATGCGAAATGATTGATGAAACACAATACTAAAGTTGACAACTGTTTTTGCTGTGTGTAATTGACCAAGACCAGAATGTCAAGTCTAGAATTACCTGCCTTAATTACTTGAACTTACTGTATGATATTATCAGTGATGGAAATCAAAGGCAAACCCTTATCACATTTCATGAAAGTTGGACATAATTACAATGGAAATCACAATTTGCCATCGTAAGGACGAGCGCGACCAGTCTTATCGGGGGAAAAGTGAAGTAATTGGGCTGGGAAATGCATGCTTGTGTTTGAGGAAAGAATTGGGCATTTGTCATTGTAGTATATATTTCAAAGAGAGGCTCTGAAAGGCAATCCTCCACATTCTCTGGCCCGACGGCAGCATTGTTTTCCCGGCATCAGGGTTCTGAGTTAAATGGATTAATTACCTCTCAGCCTCTCTCCTTTCAGCTCACTGGCTCACTGGGGTCTTTTGAAATGCACATATCCCTCTAATGACATAATCACCTAATTAGGTGATTTTCAAATGCAATCAGGACATAAGTGGGGGGTTAATTTTCCTCTCCATCTATCTTTCTCTCCCGGCGAACTGTCATTCGCATGCCACTGCTGGAGGAGGCGGACGCATTTTTGTCATACTGACTGTAAGAGGAAAGGCATCTGTCTTTGAGATAATATGCTTTGGGAAGGTATTTTATGGGAGATAAAATGGTTTTCACTGATGGCGAATGCTTGTAATGCAGGAATAAGGTTTCAACACAGGCTTTGTGCATTATGTTGCTCTTTCATGTCAGAGCTGTGGTCTAGCGGTTAGTGCACATGCTCTGACACGTCGACCTGTGATGAAAATTTCTGTCTCACTAAACCTATAAATGAACTTATAAAAAGTGACCAAAAATGGCCAAAAATTAATCTAAACTGATGTTTGACTTTTAGGTAACACTTTATAATAACTGCACACTATGAATCATTAGTTAAGCATTAGTAAATAGTTAATTCATCATTTATAAAGCATTAATAGACACTAGTAATAATGTAAATACTTAATTTAGAAATGATAAATTGATTATTGATAAAGTATGTAAATACAATTATTAAACATTTTGGATATGCTTATAAATCAAGAACAAGGCATTTATAGCTGTATTTATAAACTGCTTACTAATGTCTATTAATGCTTTATAAATGATGAATTAACCATTTATTAATGCTTAACTAATGATTCATAGCGTTATTATAAAGTGTTACCGACTTTTATTTTATTTTACTTTATTTTGTTTTATCACTATACCTATAAATATATTTATTGAAAAATATAAAAAAACATTGAACGTGAATAAAAACAACAAAAACATTTATGTTGTATTGACTTACGTTGTTACACTCTTTATACATAGTTCAGTCATGAAACTCTTCCAAGCAGCTGATTGGTTCTCTTAAAGCCAATCGCTTTGGCCAGTCAATCTTTTTGTTCTATTTACGTAACCTATTTATTTCCGTCCCGAACTGACTCATCTCAGTGCAGCGCACCATGGGAATTTCCCTCCACCTTCCCCAGCACCACCTGCCTAGATCTGCTAAGGGGTTCTCCCTACTTTCTTTGCAGCAGCTGGCATTCTATTCACTGTATTTGTATGAATGTTTCAGTGTATGTTTTGTACATATTTTATGAGATGGCTAATTCGTACAAATTTGTACGACCTCACTTATACGTATTCATAAGATTTGTCTAAACCCCCAGTGATGGGTAGGTTTAGGGGTGGGGTTAGGGGTAGGTCGTTCGTACAAATTCATCAGAATTTGGCAAATCGTAAAATACCTCACTCGTATGAATTCATACGTTTTTAGCTAAAGCATACAAATTCGTACGACCTCACTCGTACGAATTCGTATGCTTTAGCAAAAAACATATGAATTCCTCGTAAAATACGTACAAATTACCATGAGATCGGGTTGGTTTAAATCTATTCCGAGAGTTTTCATGATTGAAAAATACTTATAAAAAGAGACCAAAAGAGTCAAAATTAATGTAAATTAATAGGGATACACCAAAATGGCATTTTTCGGTTTTTGGCCAAAAGAGAAAAACGGCCGAAAATATATGCCGCCCCGCCCCACCCCTCAGTGTTCAGTGCTCAGGTTTCACTCTCGCTCTAGTCGTTATGTGACGCTCCATTCATTATTCCACTCTCTGCACTTGTGCTCCGCTCCGCCCAGAATTTTCATTCTGGTGTATCTCTATAAATTAATGTTTGACTATTATTTTATCACTCACTATACCTATATATTTAATGAAAAGTGTCAAAAAAATGATTGAACATAACATAAAAACACACAAAAAATATTATTTTCTTTTGATGTATTGCATTACATTGCTATACTCTCTTAATATACTTACTGCCATGGGCCAAAAATTAATGCAAACTAATTTATTTTATTTTATTTTATTTTATTTTATTTTATTCATCACTATACCTATACATATATTTATTGAAAGGTATCAAAATCATTGAACGCAACTAAAACAACAAAAAAAATATGCAAACTAATATTTTATTTTATTTTATCACTATACCTATACATATATTTATTGAAAGGTATCAAAAACATTGAACATAACTAAAAACAACAAAAATATATCTACACTTTATAAATAACACACTATATCTATAAATACTTCTAAAAAAAAAGGCTAGAGATAAATAGTAAAACTTTACGGTTGTTCTTTATTTATTTATTTATTTATTTATCTCACAGCAAGCATTAAGCATAAAGTCTGCTTGTTTTCCCTTCAGACTTGAAAGTTTGATGGACAACAAAAAAGTGTTCGTAAATAAAAGGGCCAAAAGAAAGCCTGGAGTCCACTGCAGTCGAGAGGAAGCCAAATGAAGATTTCCCGTCTCACAGAACACTAAGGTGACATGGCAGCACTGCGCCTCTCATTGACTCTTCACACGGGTCCAGTGACCACAGACACTCAGTCTTGTGTGGAGCTTCTAGTATCTGATGTGAAACAAGAAGGTCCCCTTTTCTTTGGCCCTCCATGGCTTCAGAGAGAACAATCGGCGACTCTCTACAGCAACAAGTCGTGAGCAGCAACTCTTTTCTCTTGCTGACCGCAGGAGGAGAGGAAATCAGATAATTAAATGTGAGAAAGCCGGGAGAGAGAAAGGGGACGGGCTTTCTGCACGGCTACCTTCTTGAGGGCACCTGCTCAGGCGTTTCCAGAGGCCGGGCCGGTAGTGGGAAGGCTAACAGCACAGCGTGGCCACGGACAATGAGACACCGCAGTCTCCCAATGCTTCGCCTGGCAAACGCATTCAGTTGTCAGGGACAAACAAGCCAACCATGTCCACCCTCAGTGGCACCACGTCCATCAGTGGCGAGAGGGTGAAAAGAGCCGTGTTTTCACTTCCAATGATATGCCTCATGCCTCAGGAGCCCGTATAAAAGCCCTGGCCGGGGAGGAACCATCCCGATTGTAGGGATGAGAAGAGATGGGGAAAATCAAATGTGCGTGTCTCTTGAGGGAGGCAGAGAGATGTTTGTTTCACATCATAATATGTCGGTCTGAGTTTGTGGACTGACACGTCGCTCATCTGAAAGCCAAAAGCTGTTCATCTGAATGTTTTAAAATCAGACAATGGCAAACAGTTCATTCATTAACAAAATGGCTTTGTGAAACTGCAATTGTCTGTAAAACAACATGAAATTTAAAAAAAGGCCAAAAGGACATGTTAGATGATTATTTTATCACTCATTATACCTACAAATATATATATTAAAAGAAATTTCAAAAAATTAAACATAACAAAAAAACAAAAACGACAACAAAAAGCTGATTTTATTATTTTATTCTGTTGAATTGCACTGCATTGCTACAGTCTGAGTTTGAAGCCAAAAACTGCTATTCTGAACGTTTTAAAACTAACAAAGAGTTTATTAATTAACAAAGTGGCGTTGTGTAACTGCAATTGTCTGCAAAACGACAACATAAAATTAAAATTGACCCTGTTTACTTTAATAAATGTCTCTCATCTTATTATGCGTGGATCTTCAGTACATGTTTCTAATAATACTAGGTAACACTTTAGTTTAGGGTCCAATTCTTAATATTAACTAGTTGCTTATTAGCATGCATGACCTTATTCTACATTCTTAATCCTACCCAATACCTGAACTTAACAACTACCTTACTAACTAATAATAAGCAGTAATTAGGAGTTTATTGAGTCAGAAGTCATAATTAATAGTTAGTTAATAGTGAGAATTGGACCCTAATCTAAAGTACCCCCCCTTAAGAAAAATCTGCTTCTGAAATATTTTTGCATAATATTTTCCCATAATACCATACAATAATTTATGTGATTTCCTGCAGAATATTTCATTTAATTTCATTCAAAAGTGTGTGTGTGTGTGTGTGTGTGTGTGTGTGTGTGTGTGTGTGTGTGTGTGTGTGTGTGTGTGTGTGTGCTCTTCAACGAACACTAATGTCTCTGTTTAAGCGCTCGCTGTCTCTAGTCTATTGACTCCAGATCTAGTGGGCTCATCTTTCTCAACAGATGTCCACTCTGAGCATCTGTTTGTATTAGAACTGTAATTGCAGTGATAATAAGCCCATTGATTCAGTATCTAAGGAAATAGTCAATCAGGCCACCCCATTTGTCTTACTTTTCCTGACAGTTCGCCTCCTAGCTAAACACACAGTGCCAGGCCTGAGCGCGGTCGACTGGGCCGGAACGGCGGCTTCTGTCGCGGCAGATTCTGAGCTGCCAGTACGGAGTGACTGATAGGCAGGAAACAAACACAGGTGACCCATTGGCCCTCAGCAGGGGGGCTTTGACAAATAGATGTGTTGATTTGTTTATACTAGCTGCTCCCCTCCCTGACGACTGTTGCCGTGTCACATGATACATCCAGGCAGGGATTCCGCCGTAGTGTTGGCGGCAACTAATATTCTTCACGTTAATTTAAACGAGAGGCAAGTCTGGTGTAGTCTTGGGTTTCTGAGTTACCATACTGATGTTGCTGTGCAGACACACGCTATCTAACCTGATGCAGCGAAATATATAAATCATGTTGTTTGAAGTGATATACGGTGGCTCAAAAAAAAGTATTTGGACATGTAGGCTACACCTGAAAATATATACATGTCACCTTTCAAAATAACAAAAGCATAGCTTTCATGCAACACATCCGGCTTGACATTATTACTATTATTATTTGTTTTGGTAACACTTTAACTAGTTGCTTATTAGCTTGCATATTACTAGAATATTGGCTGTTTATTAGTAATTATTAAGCACATATTAATGCCTTATTCTGGATGACCTTATTCTACATTCTTAATCCTACCCAATACCTAAACCTAACAACTAATTGACTAACTATTAATAAGCAGTAAATTAGGAGTTTATTGAGGGAAAAGTAATAGTTAATAGTGAATACATGTTACCTTTTTTTTTTTTTTTTTTTTTCATGATTCTTTGTTCAAAAGGACAGCATTAATTTAAAATATAAATCTTTTGTAACATTATAAATGTTTTTACTGCATCTTTTGATCAATGCAATGTGTCTGTGGATAATAAAAGTATTAATTTCTTTAAAAAAAAAAAAACCTTTTGAACTATTATTATTATTATTATTCAATTGTGTTGAATTCATCTGAAGGCATGGAAAGCCCAAATATGATATTATCATACAAAATCATAATTTAAATAGAATGATTTACAATTTGATTCCTTTCATCACAAATCATCTTCTTGACACATTTTACCAAGCAACTTCCAGCTGAATAACACAGTGAATAAATGCCCCGGTCATTAGGATCAATACAGAGGCCATTATGCCATCAGAAGGGACGTTCACTCAGATTGTCAGACTCATCATTAGGAGCAGATGGCAGTAGTCATCCTACAACATAGAAAAACAGAGATGACATCACTCTAAATTAGTCACTAATGCAGATATATTGTTCTCAATGCAACGGCAAAGCACACTTACAACTGAACTCAACATGCAGCATGACTTGAATAATTCATCCAGTGTGTATCAGTGTTTGTATCAGCAGTATGTAATTCAAAGGGTGATGTGTTTCCTTTGTAACATGATGTCAGAGCCAGTGGGGCGAATTCACTAACCATCTGAAATCCAACTTGACCAGGCAGTATAGGTTTAGTGCTGCACAAATCATTTATATTAAGTCATTCTTGTCAGTGCAAACACACCTCCTTTTTATGCGAATAGGTTACGCAAATATGCATGTTCACAAAAATCAGTGCTTGGTGTAAATAAGCGCAAATAGCGATAGACAGTGTTGGGGGTAACGCATTACAAGTAACTTGAGTTGCGTAATCAGATTACTTTTTCAAGTAACTAGTAAAGTATTGTCAATTTACAACAAAATATCTAAGTTACTTTTTCACATTTATTGACTGACAGCTCTCCTGTCCCCATGTTGAGAGAAATAAAGTGCAGCGGTGTTGTGTGCACTGTGTGAACAAGATGGTTATTATAGTTTTTTTTTTTTTTTTAGTTCTAGACTAAATGTGAATGTGCATTTAACTCATCTCACTTGCACGAAAACATTCAGTATTCCTCAAAATGAATAGAAACAGTGAAATGCAATCTCTGAATTTTACGCAAACCTGTAATAATTAACTATATTAAATTACACAAATATACTTTGGCCCAGTTTCACAGCCAGGATTAGGCCTTAGTTCAATTAGGGCATTTAAGTATATTTTATAAACATACCCTAGGAAAAAAAAAAAAAAAACATTACTGGTGTGCATCTTGAGACAAAACAATGACACTGACATATTTTAAGATATGTCAGAGCAAGTTGCTTTCAGTTAAAACAGCTCAAACATGCATTTTAGTCTGGGACTAGGCTTAAGCCTTGTCTGCGAAACTGGGGGTTTATGTATTTAATCTCACTTTATTAAGCAATGTCTTTGCTGCTGACCTTCAATGATCTAATTAAACCATAATAATAAACAAAAATTACTTTAGATTTAGAAATAAGAGTGCTGAACTTCCTTCTCCTGTATCCTATTCTTCTTTAATCCAGTATGGCAGCACAGCTGAAAGGTTTTTTATGAACTGCGTCCTCTACTGTACAGGCGTGAATATGCATTTCCTTCAGCCTGAGGCTTATTCATTTCACTTTTGGTGTAAAAGGGCTGAAAAACATTTGCCAAAAATAGAACATTTTTGTTGTTATTAAAAAACAAACAAGCAAGCCCAGCCCAGGTGAGAAAAAGTAATGCGGGCAAATGCCCCCACATATTTTTCCCGATGTGATCTGTCAGCTCCAGTCCACTAATTTGGAGCGGTTAAGGCCCGGGTATACTTCATTTCCCATGTTCCCCTCCGTCTCGTGCACAGTTGAGCGCGCAAGTCTTTCTAAGATACTCCTTTGCCCCCCTGAGTGCACGAGCCATTCAAAGATACTCCTTTGCCCCCTGAGCGCGGAAAGACGCTTTCGGTGCATGCACACGCGCACCGTCCATGGTCATAAAAATTCGGCTGCGCAGCCACTGTTCAGAGAGTCAAAGCTAGTCCACAGTCTAGTAAACGTTTCTTGCTTGCACCGACTGAAAACACACGAGAAACACCATGTGACAGAAGAGACTCGGACATTGCAGTACTGAACACTGAACAGTCCATGCGTGTGGATTTGGATAAAACAGTTAATCGATTTGATGCCGTGCCCGAACGCCGTTTATCCCTTCACAGTGGCATATAGCGGACGGGCATGCAGGGCTATTAAATTATTTTTCCTATTATCATGCTACTTTTATTATTAAATTAATATTGCAATTCATTTGCCCCGCGATATCATAGCGCATCACCTCATAACCAACGTGCTGCGAGGATAATAAAATATTAGTTAGATACCTTACTCCTCAATTAAAGAACAACTTGTTTAACACGAAATACTTCTCGATTCACGTAAAATACTATTTTTTTCTCACTATGGGCCTATTAAGAAAATAAATTAGATTCATCTCTCATTGTCTCTAAGAGAATATGCGCCGTTATTGCAGCGTCGGATGCCAAAAGCTCAGTCCGTTTTTACTTTCAGTTTCTGTAGTGAATAGGCCTAATTGACTGGAGTTTAAGACTTCTTCACCCGCATAACTCTCACGCAAAGTTTACACATTGTTTGTGTGATATCAACTGGCTCGCCTTCATGGTTTAAAATGGAAATATTTTCAATATTGCGACGTGGCATTTTTCTTTATCACCAGTTGCTCGCAAAATGATGGACACTGATTCACAAATCGTCCACGTCATTTCCCGTGATAATAAAATTAAGTGAATTATTAAATAAATGAGTAAATAAACAACAAGCAAACTTAAACTTGTTTGCTTAAAATTTCTGCAAATAATTTGCTGATGCAGGTACAAAAAAAAAAAAAAAAAAATTCTTGCCCCCCCACCTCAAGAGTCAAATGTCGCCCATCGTAGTTGATATTTGCTACGATGGGCGACATTGTTGTTATCACAACATTTTTTCTTTTGTCAAATCAACTTAGATAATTAATGTGGTTCAGATAACATAATATTTTGAGTTTCTGGTGATTAAATAAATCCTCTTCATTGTATTAACTCAAATTTTTAATTTCAATGAACTCACGCCACCCGCCTTACTCTTTCTACACCACTGACCCTGTTATCAGCAGGATTTCTTTTATGTTTGTCTGGCTCAATCAGACAATGGTGGGTGGATTTAGTGTAAATAGCATTTGTCAACAAGGCGGGATATTTGCACTTAATGTAAATAGACACTCCTTATAAATAAATGTGACTTCACTGTTACCTGATTTGCATAAATCTTGTAATGAATTGGATGTTAAAACACAACAGACAATGTGTGTAAATAAACTAGACTATTAGCATTCATAGTGAATTCCCTTCAATATTTTAGTGATTAACTAGTTTGGCCAGCTCAAGAAAATAATGTAAAATACTGTAGCACTGGGATAATATATTACATCTTACTCTGTGTTGTCTTCAAAGAGGAACCGTTTCCAAAAAAACCCAAACACACATGGTGAATTGGTTGTGGTGTCCATCACACATCGCTGTTGATTTTTTGGAAGCGCTTGCTTTAAAGAAGAACACATGACCCTAAAACTGTATTTCTTCTGCCGTAGCCTCGCTTGATTTATGTGAGATGTTAAGAGGTGACTTAATCTTCTAGTGACCTGTGAACGACTTAGGTCATGTGGCTAATGCACTTGTCTGCGTGCGTGTTACGAGGCAAGAGATGAGTAAACTGTAACATATGCTAATTGCATTCTCAAATGGGGAGATCCATAAAGACATTAACACCTCATTCCGGCCTGGTGTTCGCACAGGAGGACGAAAACACTGTGACTAATTTAGGATATAAAAAGGCAGTGAAGGGGGTTGCACAACAGTACGCCTGATGGCGTCATGCAGAGGACGAGAGTCCTTTTTCTCTCCCCCTGGACTACAAATAAATGGTTAAAAAGATATCTACTTAAAACTGTCACAGCACTTTGCAAACGGCAGCTAGGCCATTCCACACGACCTCCCGTATGACCCCGTCTTTCAGGGTCACTCCTCCACAGTGGCGAGTGGGTGTGGGGGCCAGTCATGCGCTGAATTGAAACAGGGAAGAGAATATACAAACCGGGGACCTGTATTCCTGACTAGTAGTGACCTTAAAATAATATATTTACAAAGGTGAAAGCTCTTTCCCTCACTTGACCCAATCTGCTTTTTTACTGCCAGATCTCTGTGTAAAGACATGTCTTTACCAGGGCTTTAGAAGTGCATGCACAGTTTCACAAGATTCCAGTGCACTCCATGTTAGAAGAAGTGATTGATGACCAGCGTTATTATATCGCTTAAATTATGATGACTCAGAAAACTATTCATTTAAACTGAAAATATAGGAACTGAAATAAAAAATATATCAAGTAAATAAAACTAGAAGTAAAACAAATCTAACGTGTGAGGGACAAGACAACCCACCTGCGTTAAAAATGCAAACCGTACTGTTGCAGTACGAAACGGTAAGAAGAAAAGGCCTGAGAGCTTTTTGTGCTTTTTTTTTTTATTTTTAGGAGTTTTAAAAGTCACATCAGTCACATCATTACCACATGGCACAAGCTGATTGGCCTCTGCTGATCCTGCAGCCAATGAGATTGCTTGCTCAACATTTAAATAGTCTGGTTTATTGTTTGCTGTAAGCTAGTCCTGCAACGTGCTATCAAAGTTCCTCTGAAGCCTCCACCTCCCCCAGCTCCGATCTGAAACGGGATTTATGTATGTCTATTTATGCAGCAGCATCATATCTTACATGCTCACAGCAGCATGTCTGTGTATCTATGAACAGTAGCAAGTCCATACTTGCTCTGCAGCAGCAGCATAGCAGATCTACTCCGCCAAGACCAAATACATTAAAGGGGACCTATAATTGCCCTTTTACAAGATGTAATATAAGTCTCTGGTGTCCCCAGAATGTGTCTGTGAAGTTTCAGCTCAAAATACCCCACAGATCATTTATTATTTGCCCCTATTTGGGTGTGAGCAAAAACACGCCGTTTTTGTGTGTGTCCCTTTAAATGCAAATGAGCTGCTGCTCCCGCCTGCTTTCCAGAAGAGGGCGGAGCTTTAACAGCTTGTGCTTCGGTTGCTCAACAACAAAGCTGGAGAATCTCACGCAGCCAAAATGAGGATTGTCAGTAACGGTGTTCAGCCTTACATTGTTCAAACCGGAGTCGAACACTGATGGAGAGACTCAGGAAGAAGTTACAACTTTTAGAATGAATCTGGACATTTCTGAATGGTTGGATGAATTTATGTAGTTGCTGTGGAGTTGATTCAGCTCATCGACTAGCATGTGCCGTCATGTTAATATTTTGAGCAAATCCAGGGTTGAATTGACCCTCGTTTGTGAAGCAGTCCGGTGTAAAATTACGGCATGGTAACAACACTCTACTACAACAACTCTTCCTCTTCTCTAAAGCAGCCCAACATGGCCTCACCCCCTTTGTTGCGTGTTCACGGGGGCAGGGTTTATGTAAATTTTCCCATTTACATAGTAGTCCTTAAACAGCAAATTCTTGAAAAGAAAATATCTCCCTTTGCATTGAACTTTGAGCGTCGTAACTTTGCAGATGTTGTTTATGCTCAAACAGTAACATTACACACCAACTAAAGTTAAAAAAGTGAAATCATAATCAACCACCCCTTTAATATTGCCACATTCACTAATATGCTAAAGCTATTCCGAGAGTTGATTTATTGTCAAAATATGACTTAATATGACTGAATCAATCCGACTACCTTAGATTACAACAACAAAAGTAATTTTTAATGTCAGATCAGTTCCTTAAGTTAGGGTTTGTTTGTTTTTACAGCACAGAAATATGTCAATGAAACTAAAACTAAAATCCCACTGCTGAGACAAACTAATAGTAAATTTGAAAATAGCATTAACATAAAATGAAAGTTGGCAAAGCTAAACTACAATGGCCCTGCTGACACGAGCATACATTTCACCAACAATTGCAAAACCACAGCAGATTATATGCACTAGAACTCAAGGGAGTTTGTGAAACGACAGATGAAAATATACTTTTACAAAATTAGTATACAGAGACAGACTTGTTGCATGTTTTGCACAAGGTGATGCATTAGTTTGAGCCCCAACGTAACTAGTACAATGCATAATGCTGTCAGTCGTCTGCAGGGTCGTGTTACGTTTTGTCTCTGCAGACTAGATTGTATTATGCAGGAAGATTAAAATGTAATCAATATGTTTATAAAGTTAAAGCATTGATTGCACACAGTCGTCGCACTCAGATTCTCATAAATCCGAATAACACCGGATGACTAACGGTCCGATAAGACCCGGAGTGATCCAACATGATGTTTAAAACGCATTCTCTCAATATTAACGTGCTGGTGATTTTCTCCACCATCAAGCAAGGCATTTTAAATCCATAATTGGCTCCGATATCCCTCCGTAATTAGTGACCTTCCCCAGCAGGAGACTTAAAAAAGCTTAAGCTGATACAGTGTGTATGATGAATTATTCCTTTACTTGGTGTTAATAACCGTGGAAGAGTCATGGAGCACAGCCCCAAAGCACAGTTTCAACATTAATGCTTTATTTCTCATTAATATTTATGGATGCTTTAAGTAAGACAGGGACAGATATGAGGGCATGTGGAAAATAAAGATGTCCCCTAAGAAACTCAAATGTGAGTTAACATCCTTTGTCAAGAATAACAGCTAAGTCATTTAATCACATGAAGGACACGTTTAAAACATATTTTTCAAGGTGAAGCGGGTAATTTTTTCGATGCTTTTCAACAAGCCAAGCAAGTTATTTTAGTATCTTTGATATACAGTAGTATTATAGTTTTTGTTTACATTTTGAATTAGATTTGATTTTTTTATGTTTTCACTAAAGTGTTAGCAATTTTGTTGTTTTTGTCATTTTTATTATTATTTTTTTTTTATGTCTATAAAGTTTTTATTACTTTTTATTTATTTGTTTTAGTTTATTTAGTTTTATTTATTTTAGTACTTCAAACTTACGGAGCCCCTAAAAGGACATGGTGAAGGAAAAAAAAAAAAATGAGATGGAGGAAAAATTATTTGTCAATGCTCTCGCAAATGTTTTGCGTTCCCCCAAGAAAATTTGCGTTTGCTTGCAAAACCTTTGCTTTCCCCAGAGAAACTTTGCATTCCCATGCAAAACTTTTGCGTTCCGCTGAGAAACTTTGTTCCCTTGCAAAACGGTTGCGTTCTGCCAATAAACTTTGCATTCTCTTGCAAAACATTTTGCATTCCCCCGAGAAACTTTGCGTTCCCTTGCAAAATGTTTTGCATTCCCCTGAGAAACTTTGCGTTCCCTTGCAAAATTTTTGCGTTCCGCCGAGAAACTTTGTATTCCCTAGCAGAACGTTTTGCGCTCCCCCGAGAAACTTTGCATTCCCTTGCAAAACGTTTTGCGTTCTCCTGAGAAAATTTGCGTTCCCTTGCAAAACTTTTGTGCTCCCCCGAGAAACTTTGCGTTCCCTTGCAAAACGTTTTGCGTTCCGCCGAGAAACTTTGCGTTCCCTTGCAAAACGTTTTGCGTTCCCCTGAGAAACTGCGTTCCCTTGCAAAATTTTTATGTTCCGCCGAGAAACTTCACGTTCCCTTGCAAAACGTTTTGCGCTCCCCCGAGAAACACTTGCAAAACCTTTTGAACTCTTTGCCGAATTTCTCAGGGGAACGCAAAGTTTCTCAGGGGAGTGCAAAACATTTGCGAGAGAACGCAAAAGAATTTGACTTATTATTTTTTTCTCCCATTTCATATTTTTTTTCCCCCACCACCATGTCCCTTTAGGGGCTCCATACAGCCTAAAGTAAATGAAAATGAGAAATGTTTGCAGTAACAAAAATGTTTTTTTTTTATTATTTATTTATTTTTTTTAGTGATTTTAGTTTTAGTTAACGATAATAAACCTGACATCAAGTCATTCATCATTGAGTCATTCATTATTGCCAAGTCATTCATTCATGAGAACTGGGATGGGACAATCTGTTTGTCTGACCAGAGCCAGAAGAGGGAATGTTTTCACTTTTTTTCGCAATTCAGTGACACACTTCACCTTAAAGATGGACTTTCTCTGGATGGTGTCCATAGGCAACCATACAGATATATCCACACCTGTGCCATACTATAACTCTATAACAATATCCTGTCCCTTGTTCCCATCTGTTTTCCTGTTGTTGGAATCGAGCAGATTCCAGTCCGCTCTGGTTGTCTCTCTCTTAGGAGGTGGCCAGTCTCGGACAGAAGTGTGGAAGCGGACGACTGCGAGTTTGACAGATGCCCATGCCTATGACCATCTGCCCTGAACAGCAGAGGTGCTGAACTGCAGATTTGAGCGTGCTCCATCCCCGCAGCTCCGAGCAGAGCTGAGAAGGAGACCCCTGGACAAAGGTTGCGCCTTCGGTGTAGGGAGGCAGCGTCTGGGCTCTACAGCTTTAATTTATGATGGATGAGATCGGAGGAAAGGTCATGCGCTGATAAATATGAGAGTGTTTGACTGGGGAGGTCATCAATTATGCCCGCGGCTGCTAACGGTCGATCTTGCGGATGAAATGGATCTCCCCGATATAAGAAAGCTATCTCTCAGAAAATTGGGATGTATTAATCACTCCGAATGGAGTCACCCTACCCCCGCGTCCTCTTCAAATTGGAGAATGGATGTGATCCATACCAGGACGGGACTGTTGTTTTGATGCAGCGGACGCACTGGATTGAACCGAATGGCTCAGTTCCAAAAAAACTAGGGAGATGCAAACAAACAGAATTGGGTTTGATTCTCAGCGAATGCATGAACTGATAAAACATATGCGGTATTTTGAATGCAAAGCAAGTCTCTTTAGATAAAAGCTTCCAATGAGGCACGAGAAATAGGGAGTTCAATCTAAATAAAAAAGTTCAATCTAAATAAATTTTTAGCCCAATGGCTCCAATGCCATTGAAGAACCATTTTGGATTCCCTAAAGTACCTCTCAGTCAACATTTTTTCTTAGTGTGAAGAAAATTTTAATAATCTAATGAACTTTTTCTACTGTAAAGAACCTTTTTGTGCAGTGGAAAGTTTTATGGGTTTTAAAGGTTTAGAGTGTAGCAACATGCTAATGGAAAAGTCTATTGACTAGAATTGGAGTCGAGTGCACTTCACGCATTGCCACACTTGTTGACATAGAAAATAATATAAATTATAAATATATACAAATATAAAAAATATTGCACAAGATTAAACTGTTATGCTAGAATCAGGTAGACCTTTTGTAAATGATACTTTACTTTCCTCTCATGAAACCATATGGAAAAGACAAGTCAGAACATTGTAGAGACATCTCACCTTTTTGTCATCTTGGTTCAGATATCAGATGATTTCACAGCTGAGTTTAAAAAGAAAAGGCTTATCCTCTGTGTCTGCAGATGTCTCACTATCTTCGTAGCACTAGATCTCTCAGAAGTGAATCTTTATGACAGAAAATGGTCACAGACCAATATTTTACCTCCGTGAGGAACCCCAACATTACAATCTGACACACACTTACTGGCCAAATAAAAGGCGAAAAATTCCTTCCGTCGCCAATTGTACTTTGTCACATCATGAAGAACTTTAAGGGCAACATTGTAACAAAACGTAACACACGAACATTCTTCCAATAAGATCAGAGGTCTGACCTTTGACCGGGCCACAGTGCGTTTATCATTCCAGTCTTTTCCCTTTCTTTCCCTTTCCCATCAACTGCCACCTCAGGCCTATTATTTCCCAGCACTATTGTTTCAGAAAGGACTCACCCTTAGTGTGGAAGAGATTGTGATGATTACAAGAGAAAGCTGAGGGGGAAAATGGCTCTGACTGAAGAGGAAGTTCTGCTGGTAATTCTTGCAGTGGCGAATCAGGCCCGGCTGCAGAAATAATGGTCTTTTTATTCAGCTGACAAGCGCCCATGATGTCAAGCTCCTCCAATCGATAGGCCTCCATTGTCCATCAGCGAGCCCCAATAGACAAAAACCCCTCTTGAATTATCTTCTACAGCTCCAAAACAGCTGTTTTTCAGCGTCCATGAAAAGATAAAGAAATATATTATGGGGTTGGTGGAACCAGTCTTGACCCCAAATGAAAATTTATTGCCCCTAGGCCACCACTAATTGTAACGTATTCAAAGCCTTGTCTCTTGTGTAGTCTTTCAGCACAGCACATCAAACGTATGGGCAGTTCTGCCTTTATGTTCCCGAGAGCTGGAGCGGCTTCATTCAGTACATGCTACTTTATAGCCGAATGTCTTGTAAACAGAGAGGCAAAGGAAAAGAGAACAAAGAAGGGCTGTTATCTCACAGCAGCAAATGATTATGTGTCTTTCTTTCACACTGTAAATGTTTGTAAAGCCCCTCATTTACGGGTTTCATCATTCACAAAGAACTTTGCATTTAGACGACGAACAGATTCACGGGTCTCTCGAGAGGTAAGGCAAGCTCGCACTTCAGGTCATTATCTGTCTCTGTCCTTTCAGATCAGCAAACATCCGTGTTATAGACCACCAGGCCAGCAGAAAATATCTCGACATGCATCCACAGCGGCCGCGACTGGCCGTCTGCTCTCAGAGAGGCCTTCTGAAGACATGGTCGAGGGCTTTCCTAAATGTAGCATGGCTTATTGATCTCCTCAGGTCGAGTGGAAACAGCAAGGCCAGCACTAACTCCAGCTGAGTCAGGCCTATTGCCATGATATGGACCAAATCAATTGTCTCCAAAGGCTAGTTTTCTGCATGACAATGTCTGTCCTTGTGGGCCTTTGTTGAGTGGAGTGTTTCAGTGTTAGGAGCAATTACCTTGACCATTTCAAATGGGATTGCTTTCTTTAATGCCGGCTCAACCCTTAAAGGTCCCAATATACTCGCCGGAAAGTTCATTTTCAATCTTTGTTTAGGGGTATTCGAAAAAAGTGACCAGTGGTATACTGTTCACGAACATGAGTGCATTTGCGTCTGCCATGTAAGTGGACAGATCGGATATTGCGAATCGTACGTCAGTGAAAAAGCGACGATGGCGAATGACGTCAGACCAATATTTTGCTTAACTTTTAAAGATGGTGCGGAGAGCAAAAGCTTATTATCGTTTCGTCTGCGTCCACTGCAAAATGGCAAATCTGAATTTTTACTTCCTTTTCGGCCTAAGCTTTTCTGGATCAGTACGTCTACTTTGGGTTGTTTCGCCAAGTGTCTAGTGTAAATGTAGATATTGGATATAGTTCAATTTTAAAAGAAAATGTAAGCTGGTCATCAAAAAATCTGATATATTCAACAAGTCGACATTGGGCATCAAGACTTGAAGTGTAAGTGCGGCCTAATTGCAATTTCAGTTAGAATTACGACTTCATTTACTACTATAAAGCAGTTGTCCAGTGTATTGTTTTTACTTTGATCTGACCTTGACGGACTGAACAGAAGAAATGAACCGGAGAAGATTTTTATGTCAAAAAGGTGGACCCTCAGAGCCACACCTACCTATTACATCATCACCACGGACCAATGATAGTTTAAAGATTTTTACCAGCTGGAGCAAACATTTCTGGAAAGTTCACTTTGGTAAGCTGTTCCGAACTCCCGAAAACAAACAACTCCAAACAAACTTCGTTTTGGGCTGATTTTGTTTAAAATGACATCACACCAGTTCATTCCTCAGTTTCGCTTAAAGTAAATCAGGGCCTTAAGAGTGGACATTGCGAAGGAGAAGCTGTTATGATTATGCCACATTTCCCCTTTCCTCAAAACAAAAGTGCGGTCTGGATTCTCACATTTCCACTGAACCTAAAATCTTAACCCCACAATGTTACGAAACGCCTTCTGTATTATACAGACTGCGCACAAACTTGTTAACTCTGCAGAAAATCAGTTGCGTACTGTCATAAGTATGTTCCTCCTCCGAGGCAGGCCTGAGAGGGAGATTTGCTACCGATTAGCACCTGGTCATGAGCCAATTCAAGCCGTCTGATTTCAATTTAATGCATCTTTTGAGCTTATCCAGAGAAATGCATGATAGTCGTAATACTTTTCCTATTTAACCCCAGCTACAGCACTAAAATGGGTTGTTCAGCAAACGCTGGTCTTGGTTTTGCTTAACAAGGGCTTTCTGAGTCTTGACTCCCACAGAGAGAGCAGGATTATTCCACATACATCAGTCTAAAGACATTACATTATCTGTCTTTCATACTGACTGCAAATGGTGTCAAACACATAGCATTCAGTGAATGCAAGGAATATCTAAAAATTACTGTTGTTATTTTGAATCATGGCTTCGTCGTTGCAGAAACTGTCAGTGTTGGGTTCAGACTAAAGGTTTTGTGTGGAGGTCTGTAGTTTGGGAACCATTGCCTGAGACCCTTCTCTGATGTCTGGTTTTGATTATGACATAATAGATAACAGGAAATAAGATTCAAATCAAAATCAGGACACAGAGTTATTCAAGGCAGACAAATGTCTTCAATCCACTCTAGAAATCAACACTTCTCTTTATCTACATGTGTTTTAATGCTATTGATTAAAGTCCTATATGTCTGTATGTGCTCTACAGGTTTTGGGACATACAATTTGATATGTAAAATGTGCTATGTGGAGCAGTCAGTCATAATCTAGAAATAAATAGAAATATCTGATGCATCTAAGCTCAATGAAGAATTGTGTTTGAAAAAAAAAGAAAAAGAAAGAAAGTAAAGAGAGCGGAAGAAAGCATATGCCATTCCTGACTGAAAGCGTCTATGTGAAGACCTGATGAAAACTTTTCCTTGGTATTAAGTTGAATGCCCAATGTTATCTCCCTCTCGGAATTCCTCTTATCTGTGGAAGGGCGGCTGGCTGACAGATTGATGTGAGAGCTCTACCTGTTCTCTTCCCAGCAGCCTGTGTTGGGATCCTGCGACGGATAGATACTGTTGGTGCACATTGCCATTTTATACCAAGACCTCTCAATAGCTGCTGAGTGACTGCAGAGAGAGCCGCGTTATTGGGCATCTGTGTACCTGGGTGGTGTTGGATTCGGTTTCAGGAGATGTCAGTCGTCCTAACCAAATCCTCCAATTTAACAATATGGAGGAAGGATGGACAATGTCAACTATTTTTATGAAACCTGGCTCACCTGCAGCAAACCTGGCATTACCTTGTGTGAAAGCAGAATCCCTGAGTGATTGAGTGATGGGGAAAAAGAAATCTGGTCTGATGTGTTTTATTTCATTTATTATTATTATTTTTAATTTGATTTATTTATTTGTCATATATTTACTTGAGTTGAGACATAACATAAAATAACTATAATGAAGGTTGGTAACACTTTATTTGGTAACACTTTATTTTACAGTGTCCTTGTTACATATTTTACATGTAGTTAGTAATAACTATAAATTGTGCAAAATTACATGCAACTAACCCTAAAACAAACCAAACCCTAATCCTAACCCTATAGTAGGTACTTGCTGTTACACTGTAAAAAAGAATTGTTGGTTTAACTTAAAAAAAAAAGTAAGTTACCTGGTTGCCTTAAAATTTTGAGTTTACTGAAATTAAAAATTTGAGTTAATACAATGAAGGTGATTGGTTTAATCAACAGAAACTCAAAATATTATGTTAACTGAACCACATTAATTATTAAAGTTGATTTGACAGAGAAAAAATTGTGATAACAAATCATGAAAATCCTTTTTTTTTTTTTTTTTTTTTTTTTTTTTTACAGTGTACTTAATATTTCTCAGTGCTTAAATGTTTAATTACAGTGTAACAAAGACACCTTAAAATAAAGTGGGTTACACTTTATTTTAAGGTGATGTAGTTACATTGTACTTAAATAAGTACTGATTAATATGAATTAACTACATGTACTTACTATAGAGTTACAGCTAGGGTTAAGGTTTGACTTAGGGTTAGTTACTTGTAATTATGCATAATTTACTGTTATTACTACATTGTGTACATGTAGTAATATGTAACTACGTCACCTTAAAATAAAGTGTTACCTAAAGGTTTTCCAATTTCTTTTAGTTTCTATTATTTACATACCATTATAGTATTATGAATATTTTGAATTAGCTTACTGTAAATTTTTATATTTTCATTTATCATTTTAAATTCAGTTTTTAGTAATTTTGTTACATGCTTTTGTCATTTTTTTTTTTTTTTTTTTTTTTGTAAAAATGTTTCTATTTAGCTTTAATTTATTTTTAGTTCAGTTACTTGCTAAGGCAACAACTCTAATTTTCGTTTGTTTGTTTTTAAAGTTTTTAATCTAATATTTTCCTTTTTTCCCCCCAGATTTTTAATTAACAAAAGCTTAACAATAACAAAAGTGTTCATCAAGTTGAGTTCAGAGCATTATCTTTTCTTTTACCCTTTGACTAACCTGAAATAAACCAGATGTTTTTCTTCATCGAAGTCTCATTCTGACAGTCTTAATTATTAATATAGACATGTGAAATGTCACTGTTCAATTACTAAGGGAATCAGTGGATGATAGTTAGCTCACCTCATCCACAATGGTGCGTTTCTAACTAGCCGCGGCTTTAATTGATCCAGTGGCTCAACCTCTAGCTTAAATTGATTAGCTTAGTCTTTAGGCTAAGCAAATTCAATAACCCATGAAATTAACAATGACGGTGGGCTGGAGACTGTCAGTTTACTTCAAGTGTTCTTGTGTGAACTTTCTCCCTGTGTAAAGCTCATCAGGGTTGATGGTTATTAGTGACAGTTGAGGGAGAATCCATCTTTACCCACAATGACTTTCAAGTCTGTGTCTACATCAGCTGATTTGCAGGTGAATGTTCGCTCAGAGCCTACAGAGAATGTGTAAGGCCATTTTTCACCGCCACTGAAGTTGAATTAATGTCATTTGTGCCATAATGTTAACATGTTGGAAATAGTAATCATTAGAAATAATGTCCTGGAAAGCATGGCTGGTATATGAGACATTCAGAGGTCTGTGACTTTATAGAAACCTCTGCACTGATTCACACATTCAAATACTCACTGCTCAACATCACATATATCTGTTTCTGCATACCAAGAAATGGCTTGACGCAACAATTAGTTGCACCTGGCCATATTCTTTCCCTGTCTGTATCTTATCTACTGGTTTAATACTTTTTCCAGGTGCAGGGCTTAGTTAAGTCTACTCTGTGTTTGCCATTAAATGAAGAGATGAGTTTGAGGCAAAGTTCAGAAATGTATTTCAGGAGACAGCTGAATATAATAGATTTTTCAGGGTATACAGTCAACGTGAAATCTAAATTGACTATACATGTTCCTGATCTTATTGTGAATCATCAATGCTCTCCTGAAAAAAGTACACTTGAAGATACTTTTAAAAACAGTACTTATCACTGAAAAATACTTCAGTGTGAACTGAATTCAATGTTTTCGGACACTTAACTGCATGATAATCAAATGAAAATGCATTATAGTTTCAATTTATAATAATAAATGCAATTAGCTGAAGCTTAAAGTGCTTTTAATCTACTTAAGTCTGATCTTTATATGTATTTTCATAATTACTATTGTCTTTGAAATATGGTTAAAAAGTACTGTTACAACTGACAAGTATTTATGGTAAATTAAAATATACTTTAATGTCATTTCTATTAAAACTTGTATTTAATCATATATTTAAACAAATTATGTATTTAAAAAAAATGTTATTATGCATTTGTAATGATGAAGCTACAATTTAGTATATTTAAAAGTTACAGTTTAATTATACATTTAAGTACTGAGTAATGTTAAGTAACTACATGTACTTACTATAGGGTTAGGATTAGGATGAGGGTTTGGTTTAGGGTTATTTGCATGTAATTATGCACAATTTATAGTAATTACTATAGTAACTACATGTAACATGTGTAACAAGGACAATTTAAAATAGTGTTACCTAAATTAACTCTAAATGTTAGTCACCTCAACGAAATAAGTGTACTTCTTTGAAATATGACAAAGTTTATGGAAACATAATGATTTAAAATATACTTTAAACTTTAAAACTTTTTAAACTTGACATTATTACAAAGTGCACTTTTTAAAAGTGTTCTTAAGTATGTTAAGAAACCTAGTCATGAGAGTGTACTCTCTTTGTTTCATTAATAATATTATCTGCAAGTGCATTTTAAAAAAAAAAATATATATCCACTTTAGACATTTTACTAACTATGAGTAACTTTGTAACCAGGGCTTGACATTAACTTTTTTGCTCACCAGCCACTGTGGCTAGTGGTTTTTCCAAAGTTACTAGCCACTCAGCATTTTCACTGGCCACAATTTTGCTGTTGCGAAATTACATTTTATATGATTAAAGTTGACTTTGACATGCTAAAATGACTTGATTTTAAGTCATTTTACTTGATTTGGCTAGATTTAAAACCCTTTCAAACTTTCAAATCAGATTGACCACCCAAATCAAGACTACATTGTATATCAGCTGGTATGTACAGGTGGGCAATATGACCATAATAGGCCTATGATAAATTTTATAATTTAAGTTATTTTAAAATTGTATACATTTATTTAACTTATTTTGTTGTTTGATTAACATTAATGACAGACAGGTATTTAATTGGGCTGCTGAATGCATGGACGTAATATACTGATACATATCCAGTTTTACCCACCTGTTTACGTCCACTTAAGCTATAACCGACTGTATTCACGCGAGATACTCCACACGATGGACATTTTGACATCTTGACATCTATGTGCGTGTATTTGACTATTCAGGCGCAAGGAGAACTGATCACGCGCGAGAGAGAGAGAGAGAGCGCACGCGAGAAAGCACTTATGTTGCGTGCCATTCAGCGCGATTCCGCCTATCCCACTTTCACTAACTGCAAGTTAATCGATAAAGTAAAAAGTTTGATTGTAATTTTGTGCTATGACGAGCTTGGCTACCTTTGATTAGGCTGTAGGCTGAAATTATATTCAACCCACCGATGTGGCTAGTGGGAGTGTCTGTCTTACCCGCCACAGCTGAAATCTACCCGCGTTTGGCAGGTTGGCGGGTGTTAATGTCAAGCCCTGTTTGTAACTATAGTCAACCAACTCTCATTAGAGTATTAGTAGACTGTAGTAGACTGTTAGGTTAGGGTTAGGTGTTAGAGTTTGGGTTTGTAGAATAAGTTGACATGTAGTTGCAAAGTTACTTATAGTCAGTAGAATGTCTGTTGGGGAGCATCAAAATAAAGTGTTAGCAGATGTTAAGCAGACAGTCTACTAATACTCTAATCAGAGTTAGTTGACATGTAGTTGCAAAGTTACTTATAGTTAGTAGATTGTCTAGTGGACTATCGAAATAAAGTGCTACCAAATATACTTTTAAGATTTGAAGTTAACTACAACATTCAATACTATGAACCACATTTCTTTTTCCCAGAGAACATTATTCCAAAATTAGAAAAAAAAAACTCATACTATTTCATCAAAATAACTTCTAAAGTGACTTTTAAGAAGATCTTTTTAGCTATTTTCAAGTTTCGACCAAAGGGTGCTGGCAGTGTTTCAGGAGGGAAAATGTCCTCCACAACTGACAGCCAAATTCTGATACTGTATGTATGTCCACTTTCCACAATCCAATCAATAATCAATATATAAAATCAAGTTCTGCTCTCCGCATTTTTTCCCTCACTGAATATTCTGTTCAGCCCATAAATATGCCACATCATAGATACATTAACATATACAGTATAGACCTATATAATTAAAACTGTATTACTGTTAGGTTTGACTTTGCAAGAATAATACAAATAGGCTTGACTAAGTCAACGGTGACTAGACTGACCATAAAAGATACTAGACAGGTCATTAAGAATTCTATGAGAAAAAAGAGCTTTGGGCACATTGACTTTTTGTAACTTGAGTTGAGAGTTGAAGAGGTGAAGTGTTGTGAGGACATCAGCAGAGAATGAGCGGACTGAACAGGTCTGGAGCCAGAGAGATTTAGAAGTTCAGAGAGAACTCAAGAGATCAGTGAGAATTAAGACAGTGGAATAAGAGAGCAGGACCAGGATGGAAGGACGTGCCTCTGAATAAAGGACGTGTATTGGATCAGGGAAGGGATGAACCGCAGTACAGTCTGGAGAGATGAGCAGACAGCTGATGATAAGAAAATCAACTACAACAGAGTCTTTCCACACAGTTCATTCAGAATCTGAAGTCAGTAAATTCACTTTGTTGGATTACTTCTGAATTTATTTTATACTGTTCTCATATGTTACTTACTGTAGTAATAACAGTAAATGAAGCATATTTACATGCAACTAACCGTAAACCAAACCCCAATCCGAACCCTAACCATAATTATATAGTAAATATGTTAATAATTAATATTACACAGTACTTAAATGTAGTTACACTGTAACAAGGACACCTTAAAATAAAGTGGGTTACACTTTATTTTAAGGTGTGTTTGTTACACTGTAATTATACATTTAAGTACTGAGTAATATTAAGTAACTACATGTACTTACTATAGGGTTAGGTTTAGGGTTTGGTTTGGTTTAGGTTTAGTTGCATGTAATTATGCATAATTTATAGCTATTGCTATCGTAACTACATGTAACTTATGTAATAATGACACTGTAAAATAAAGTGTTACCATAAAGTGTAACCAAATCTGCTATTTGAGTGTATTTACATCCCTGACATCACAAGTTTCTCACTGTCATTTGCTTTGCAGAGCAAATTGTTTTCTCCAATAATAGTCAATATTTAAATACATTTTTATAATGGTCTCCTCAGGTCCCATGTCATAAGAAAAAAGTCTTTTAGTTAAAAGAAAAGCCAATAGATAGAAAAAGCAAGAGAGAGAGAGAGAGATGGAAATCGTTCAGGTGATGTATTACCCTGCAGGCATTGTAATTTATTATATAGGCTTCATGTAACTTCAGACGCTAGATTGAATACCTTCAGCTCAATTTATCAGTCAGCTGTCAAACTCTGGGTCAATTTCCTTTTAACCCTTGTTTTGAGGTTCATAACCCTCTTACAAATTCGACACTGTCAATCAAAACACGATAACTACGCGTTCCCCCCTTCATAGCTCATTTTCACTCTGCAGGATCTTACTCGACCTTTAACGACTTCTGAACACGAACATTATTAATTTTAGTGTTGTAACGTTACAGCTCAGTGTTTTGATGACTTGCATTTATGCCCTCATAACCTTTGGGAAGTTTAACTAATGGCTGTCACAGTCAATGGACTCATTTTTTTCGGACTCTAAGTTTTATTACCTGAGATGTTCACCTTCCCGTTCATTAGGCGGTAATGAAAATGTCCGTGGTCTTGTTAGCCAAAAAAGAATAGAGAGTCGGTGACATGTACAATCCAGCGCATCTATTAAAGAGTGTTTTCATCGCATCCTGATATGATAAGCATATTATGTCTTGAATACAGATGATGAGTCTGTGAGTGGAGTCATCATGCGTTATTGGCCATTGTGAAACTACCACTCTGATCACAGTACAGCCATATTACACCTCTGTTTATTATTTTCCAAAAAGAACGACATCTGCAATGCAAAATTTAAATGAAGGAAAAACTGACTTCTGCTCTACAAACCACAATATATACTGTGCACACTCTATACTAATTATTTTGATTTTTAAAAATATTATTGCTATTATTACAGGATAAAAAGTCAAACATTCGTATGCTATATTGTTGTAGAATTCGTAGCATTTTTATTTCAGCAAATGGTGTCTATTAGTAAATTAAATTAACAGTAAATTATTACTGTTACTATTTATTTTAACCGATTTAGTGAAAAAAGTTTTCACATTTTGCTGTTCAATCAAATAATGTATCACAAAAAAAATAAAAAAAATAAATAAAAAGAAGTTAAAAATCCAACCAACAGTCTGAAAAAGGAAGATAAAGTTGATTGCATTGCATTGTGGGATACAGTATTCAACAATGTTCTGTGTTGTATATTGGTCACTGTGTCAAATGTAGCTGGTGATCCAGGTATTCTAGTTATACAGAAAATTGACACTCAATGCACTATATACTGTAAAAATAGTAACAGTAATATGTTAGTACACTTTTCCAAACATATATGCTTTAGAAATATTGGTAACACTTTATTTTAGGGTCTTTTAACTAGTTGCTTATTAGCATGCATATTACTACAATATTGGCTGTTTATTAGTACTTATTAAGCACATATTAATGCCTTATTCTGCATGACCTTATTCTACTTGTAATCCTACCCAATACCTAAACTTAACAACTACCTTAATAACTATTAATAAGCAGTAAATTAGGAGTTTATTGAGGGAAAAGCCGTAGTTAATAGTTAATATGTGTTTCCTATACTAAAGTGTTAACGAAATATTCCATAAATACAGATTTAAAGAACAACTTTCCCCACATGCTGTACACACAGTACACTCATGTAAAGCAATACTATATAGCAAAATGTAACTATATTATCGCCCAGTTCTTTATATAAAGTTGTATATAAGTACGTCCAACTTTGTCAGCATTCATACAGTATACTCACGTTAAGCAATATATAGGCTACTATAAAGCAAATTTCAACTGCTTTATTGCTTGTATCAGCACATAATGTAATTGTATTATCGCACAACTGTAATCTGCTAAAATGTGACTATAAGGCATGACGATATTATATATCCGGTAGCGATTTATTTTACAGCCCTGTTCCAAATGTACATACTATGTACTTATTATAGTATTATAACTGTGTAATAACTAGGTAATAACCCTGAACCTACCCAAAAACCTAACCTTAACCCATGTAGTTGCCTTATATTACCCAGTACTTTTAGGTAAGAACACTGTAAGTACACATAAGTGCAAGTACTGCAAAATAAAGTGCAATCATATATTCTTTTTCAATATTCCTTAAATAAATTCTCAGATTCAAAGAATAGATGTCCTAAAACAGTTTCAAGTGATTAATGAGTTTAACAGCTTTCGTTTGCGTCTGCAGTGTGAACAGAGTCTATTTGAATTGGGTTAAAGGGTGTTTCTCTGTTGTCTGGAGGGCAGTGTCTGTATTATAATGTAGTTACACGCAGCAGCCAGCAGTGACCGGGGGAATGAGCTCTGACAGCCGTCCGCCTCTGGGTGCCTTGGGGCTCATTGCTGGTAATTTCCATCAATAAGGTTCATTATTCAGATGAGATGAATGGGTCGGTGTCAGGCGTGGAGCGGAGCGCTGGTGTTTCTCTGACCTATTGTAAATGTTGCCACCTCGGTTGCGCGCTCCTGATGAGGGAGGTAATAGACCCCAGGTGTCAGATGACAAGATGGCTGCCAATAAATCAGCGACTTGACCACTAGAACACGTTTCAGAACACACAAACTGAAGTGGTACTAATTTGCAGTAGCAGGTGAAAAGGCGTGTAATTAAAAGACGAAGCTGATGCAGAAGAAAGCATGTCGATTGCATTCAAATTTAAATAAGTAAATATGATTAATCTTGCTTTATCAAGGGTGATGCATGGGATAAATGCATTTCCAAATGCAGCTTTAAGACAAACTATCACTCGGGGTCGGTCTAGGGCACAGTGCGTTGGAAACAGCGGAAGACGGAAGGAGTTTTAGTGAATAAAAAGGAGAAGAAAAGCAGCCAAGTCTCCCCCGGCCCGCCCTTCTGTGCAGGACCGAGTCCCTATGATGGAGTGTCCTCTCTCCCAGAGAAAGTATGTTTGCCTAGTATTTCATCATCCCCTGGAGGCAAGAGAGGGAAAATAAGCACATCAGTTGTCATTATGACAGCATAAAAATGGTGCCATCATATTTCAACTACACAATGCAGCCAGCATCCCTTTCCCCATGATGAATTATGGACTCCTCTTTTCACACGTTGACTATAAGTTAATATTATCTCCCATGGATAATTATAGCCAAGTTCAATTACTGACCTAGAATTACCGCTCGGGCCGCTCCACGGGTTTGGACGCACCGCCTCCTTTAAAAGGTATTTATCTTTCGCCCCAACAAACCGAATCTGCATGCTGGCAGTGATGCATCCGCAGGGCCACCGGCCCCGTCCCTGGAGTCTGCTTTAATGTAAACGGCTCCATTATTCTGCACTTTTATGGCCTTTCTGTTGGTCTCGATGACTCTGTATACAGTATTTGTGTTTATTGCTTCAAATCTTGCTAACTTTTAGGCATTCACTCACCGATCACATTGAGAGCTGTCATTACCATACACTGAATACATTTTAGTGAAGGATTTACTTTGAAACAGTTTTCTCTCAGAAATTTCTAGCAAATTTCAGAAATAATTACAAAGAAACAGCAAGTAACACATTGAATTAAACGTTACATTTTGAGGTAGAAAAATTAAATAGTACTTTTTTATTTAATTCATTTGTGCATAACAACACATTATTAAATTCATTGTTATAGATTCATTATGCCTTATGATTCATTTTATAATCAGTGGTTTGCTGTCGTAAATAATTATTAATACAACTATTGAGAATTACAATGTCTATTAGCTCATTTTGAACCTTTATAATGCCTTAATGAAATAAGTAGAAATAGTGGTTGCACTTTATTTTACAGTATGTGCACTTAAAGTGTACTTAACTAAGAAAGTACTCAGTAATATAAGGTAACTACATGGGTTAAGGTTAGGTTTAGAGTTAGGTTCAGGGTTATTACCTAGTTATTACAGTTATTATAAGTGCTACCAAAATTGTTACTGATAACATTTTAAATGACAATTTTTTCATGCTTTCTTTTTACACTTATATATTTATGTTGGGCCACTGTGACCTTATGTGTGCAAAATACTGTGTATATATATATATATATATATATATATATATATATATATATATATATATATATATGTGTGTAAAACTGTATTGCGTGAACATAACTATTTCAGAATTATTGTCATATAGGCAATTGTATTTTGTTCTTAATATTAGTGTCATGTGCATACATTCATATGAAGTTATAGTATAACAGCACTATGCCATAACCAGGAAGGAAACACGGCGTGTCTAATGACTATTTCTTTCCTCTTTTCTTTGTGTATCTCCCTCTTTCTCTCTTTCTTTCCCATTGCCCAATTCCATATGGCCTCAGATGAACAGGTCATTTGTTGAGGTGCTTCTAAAGAGCTCACATATGAATTCAGCATTAGCCAGAGTCTATTACAGATCAATATTACAGTTAACTACTTTTTATGTCACACCGAACCCAATTTTCAGGGATATTTGATCTGCAGCTTATTATTTCCCTCGACCAGCTCTCAGACATTTGCATTCAGATCACCGACTGACTTCAGGAAGAGCTCTGCCTCTGATCTGACATGAAATGAATGTGCGTTAGAAACTGAAACCCAACAACGGCTCAATAATCGTCACACGCAAAAACTTTAGGCGCATCAAATGTTGTTTTTTCCTCCTTACATGTTTATGAAACTTGTTACACAAGGTAATTCTTTCAATAATCTCCTTATTAGAACATCCGTCTCTTTTTTATGCAAATACAGAGACGGAACACAAAATCTGATTTGTTATGAAACACTTGTATGCAATGCGAAATCTACACTAATTATTTTGTGGCCGGCATCTGCCTTTCAGCACGACTGGATATTACATTTGCTTAAAACTCAATCATACGAAATGAAGACTCCATTTGAGAACATTTTAATAAAGATAAGTCGTCGCTATCATCTAATCGGAGACTGGTAATCGGCACATTCATTCGCCGCTGACAGATAATGTCAAGCCGACGTTAGGCTCTTATTTTGCAATAATGCATTTACATTCTAATGATTTTATTAAAGCTCATACAGGCTGTCGGAGACGGACCCCGCGGCAGAAGATTCACCCAGACCAATTCTATCAGTTATTAGCCAGTGCTACTTTTATCAAGCCCGGCCCGCTGGCGAGTGGCGGCCCACCCAGACGAGACACTCAGTTGCTGGAGGACTCGACGTTTCATCAGTGGTCTCGGCCGTATTGTTCTGCTTAGTGTGCATAAAAAGAACCGACCCCCCTTCTGCCGCCCAGAACAATGAAACAAACTATCTGTCTTATTTATCGTTTTTGCATTTTCTTTCTTCGCTTACTTTCTTTATTTGCTGCGGGGTGTGTTTTTTCCTTTCTTCTCTGACCTATCAGCTCTGAGCAGGTTGGTATTATTCAGGGATGTGTGGAGAGCCATTTAGATAGAGATAAAGAGCAGTCCTTGTCTCTGTGAGTGTGCCCACGGGGACAGGAGACGAGGGCCGCTGTGGCCTCTGTGCAGGTATATTGGGTGGACCTGCACTCTTTAGAATATGCAAATCACATGTCCAGGAGCTTACAGTAGATGCTTCTGTGGAGACTATGGGATTGCACCACATTTGCATGCAGTATTTTAGAGCAAAACCTCTAACATCCCACAATCCAGTTTATCCAGGGATCTGTGCTGAAATAGCACTACATCACAATTAAAGGGTTAGTTCACCCAAAAATGAAAACAATGTCATTTATTTCTCACCCTCATGTCGTTCTACACCTGTAAAACCTTCGTTCATCTTCGGAACACAAATTAAGATATTTTTGATAAAATCCGATGGCTCAGTGAGGCCTGCATTGCCAGCAAGCTAATTAACACTTTCAAACGCCCAGAAAGGTACTAAAACATATTTATATCAGTTCATGTGAGTACAGTGGTTCATCCTTAATGTTATGAAGCGACAAAAATACTTTTTGTGAGCCAAAAAACAAAATAATGACTTTTCAACAATATCTAGTGACGGCCAATTTCAAAACACTGCTTCGAATCTTTTGTTTCGAATCAGTGATTCAGATCGTGTGTCAAACTGCTGAAATAATGTGACTTTGGCGCTCCGAATCACTGATTCGAAACAAAAGATTCGAAGCAGTGTTTTGAAATCGCCCATCACTAGATATTGTTGAAAAGTCGTTATTTCGTTTTTTTGGTGCACAAAAAGTATTCTCGTCACTTTATAATATCAAGGTAGAACCACTGTACTCACATGAACTGTTTTAAATATGTTTTAGTACCTTTCTGGGCGTTTGAAAGTGTTAATTAACTTGCTGTCTATGGAGGCCTCACTGAACCATCGGATTTCATCAACAATATCTTAATTTGTGTTCCAAAGATGAACGAAGGTCTTACGGGTGTGGAACGACATGAGGGTGAGTAATAAATGACATTATTTTCAGTTTTGGATGAACTAACCCTTTAAATTTTATTATGTGTATATCCAGATGTGTGAGCAGTTATGCACACTTTTAGCATTTTTAAGAGTGGATTCAGGTGTCTGGATATCAGTGCTGTACTGTCCCAGTAAAGTCTGCCAGATAATGCTACACTCTTAACAATAAAGGTCCTGAAAGGTGTTTTTTGCAGTGATGCCATAGAAGAACCTTTTGTGGTTCCCCAAATAATTTTCAGTGAACAGTTCTTAAAAGAAACTTTTTTTCAAGTGTAAAGAACACTTATAATCCAAAAAAACTTTGTTTTACATACTATAAAGAACCTTTTTGTGGAATATAATGGTTCTATGGATGGAACCATCAATGTCAATAAAGAACGTTTATTTTTAAATGTGTAGTCTGCTGCATTATGCACATAAAAAATCTAGTCCTTTTAGTTCACCCAAAAATGAAAAAAAAAAAATCATCCACCCTCATATTGTTCCAAACCCACTTCCGTTCATCTTCAAAACACAAATGAAGATATTTTAAATGAAATCTGAGAGCAATGGAGAGCCTCCATTGACAGTCTACGCAACTACCACTTTGTCGCTTCAAAAAGTTCATAAAGAGATTGTAAAACTGATCCATATGAATTGAGTGGTTTAGTCCAAATTCTCTGAAGAGACTCACTTTATATAATGAACAGATTGAATTTAGGCTTTTATTCACATGTAAACATTGATCAGCGAACATAAACAGAAACTCAACTGTACTTGATTGATACGTATAAGAACAAACCTCATTGGTTCTCGTGGAAGCTCAAATGTGCTGCATAACACACGAGAATGAACCTCAATGGTTCTCGCACATCAAGCAAGCATGCTTGAGCTTCTGTTTACCACAACTGATGTGTGTGTTGATGAGTGTTTATATGTGAATAAAAGCCTAAATTCAATCTGTTCATCATATAAAGCAATTAAGTTTGTTCAGAAAATTTGGACTAAACCGCTCAATTCATATGGATTAGTTTTACGATCTCTTTATGAACTTTTTGAAGCATCAAATTGGTAGTTGCGTGGACTGTCAATGGAGGGACAGAAATCTCTCAGATTTCATTAAAATATTATTTGTGTTTCGAAGATGATGAGTGAAAGTCTTACAGGTTTGGATTAACAAGAGGGTGAGTAAATGATGACAATTTTCATTTTTGAGTGAACTAACCCTCTAAGACACATCTCAGTGCAATGAACATCCAGCATATTAGATAATATTTATATAATGTTTTTAGTCCTATTCAACAAAACAAACAGCACATGCAAATACATTCCAACTCATATAGACAACATGCATTTCAAAAAAAATGGAAACATTGATCGTTCAGAACTTTCCCGTGTTACATCTTTAATATATACGTGCAAGCATGGTTTGAAGATCACAATAATTAGAGCATTTTAAACTGGAGCAACTTTACAAGTAGTTATATTATCAAGTCAGATATTTGATCGCTTTATTACAGTCCTGATAGCAGTGTTTTATCATAGTTTAGCTCTCTGGAGCTGCTGGTGGTCTAAACTACACCACATCACAACAATGACTGGGGTTGGTGAGTGTTGTAAGGTTTCATACTGGTTGTTAGGATCTGAATATGTGGTGGAGGCTCAAGGTCATTTTTCAGTCTGCGTGTCATGAAGTTATAAAGATCTTTCTCTCCGAACACAATACGGAACTGACAAACAGTGGCGTCCCCTAAAACCACATGAGCCACATTCTGCAAGATACGTACAAGTTCTTTGTTGAAGCATAAGGTTAACTTCAGAGCTTTTTAAAGGAATTAAAAAAAGAAATATATTCTGTCCATCATGTAGCAGTTATGGTGACCAGGTCTGTTAAGCTCCAAAAAGGCATGCAAGAAAAAATGACTTAATCTTCTAAATGACTGAATGTCGATGTTGAACCAATAGCGTTGGCGTTTTTGAAAACGGTCGTAAATGAGATTTCAGAGCTTCGTTGGAAGGAAAGATTTTCAGAATACTTTCACACAATACAACAGATCCATTTGCCCACTAAGAATCCACCTAATGGATCCATTCATATGAGTTTGTGATTTCTCTGAGTAGTTTGATATGCCTCTGATTAGTCGAGCTGAATGGGAGGACAGATGCTAACACATGTAGCATTGACTGTTTAACATGAGCTGCGCTCTTTCAATAAAAGGGATTAACTAGGTTTATCAGCATTTTGCAGATAGCCAATTGTTGGAAATCTCCTTTGTACGGTGCAGCTCTAAAGGGTCAGACGATCGCTGGCGTCATTCAGGTAGATTGAAGAACCTGAGATGAGATGGTCCTGACATAATGGGTGTCCTGATACTTTTGGCCTTGTGGCACCACATTGTGGCTTTAACAAGAGTGCTTTGAACTCTGTCAAGTCTCCACCTGGGGCAGGTATGTCACGGCAACCTCATGTATCAAGCTGAGACCAAAAAACCCAAAGAAAGACATTGACTAATTAGATGGTAAAAACTCTGGTCATGAATCTGTGGTTAAAGCTTCAGGAAATATAATAAATTGACACTGGCCTCAAAAGCTAGGGGAACCTTTTTTGTGTTCCCTTTTCTTCAGCCCGGTCGGAGAGCGTTATTCAAGCCCCGGCTGTAAACCCATCCTTCATCTGCGGGGCAGTTAAATAGCCGCTATTGTGCTCTATTGTGCTCCATTGTCCTGTTATTGCTGTTGTCCCGATTCCTTTCAAATTCAATTCTTTATTTGGTGTATATTATTACCCACAAGAAGCTCCTCTTCCTCAAGGCAAACAGCAGACCACGAGACAATATCAGCCGCACAAAAGACCTTCAAACTCCATTATGTTTTTTAATCTCTTGGAGGGTTTCATGACTCTCAATGCTCTGGAAAACAGGTGATGTCAACGGAAAGGAGTCCTGTGGTTAAAGGCGTCCGCTCAATGCGTGTTAGAGATATTCCTCTCACCGGAGCGTGACAAACATGGACTCTGTTGGAGCAGACTGAACTGAAGTTGCCTTAGCTGAAAGAAACATGTACGTCTGTGTTTCTATGTAACCTTTGTGAATGAGCTCATGAGGTACTTGGGTGTGAAATATTGTCGATTGTAATTGTTTACGTAAATGCTCACTGAGAAAGATGCAAAAATAAGGCCTGGAGTGATGTGACAACAGGGAAACGGGGGCGAAACATTTGTGGCCTAATGGTTAGAGAGTCAGAATGGTAACCTGAAGGTTGCGGGTTCGATTCTCAATACTGGCAGGAAATGACTTGAGCAAGGCACCTAACCCTCAATCGCTACCTGGGCACCGCAGCAAGTGGCTGCCCTCTGCTCCGGGTGTGTGTGTCCGTGGTTTGCATTGTGTGTGTATTCACTACTCACTACTCCTAAAATGTGGATGGATTAAATTAACTTGGATTAACTTGGATGGATTAAATACAGAGGACAAATTCTGAGTATGGGTTACCATATGCCATCACATCATGTCACTTGTCACATAAAATGAATAGTTCCAGAGAACTGTGAAAAAGAACTCTTTTGCGCCACTCACTCCCATGAAGCACTGCGAATGATGTGGCATCAGTTTTCTCAGTCTCATGTAATTTGCAATGCTTCATGGGATGTTTTCAACCCAAGGGCTGGCTAAATATAGGACAGAACACATGTTGGGTTAATTTACCCAAATTAGTTTGTTTATTTAACCAAGCATATTGGGTTGATTCATTATTACTATAATACTAGGTTTTTTTTTTTTTTTACTTCATATATGAATTAATGTTTACGGATTAATTTAAATCTTCTAAACTCCACACAACCACTGGTTTTCATGACAATTCCTTAATTTTTGATCATATTTTATAGTATAGCAAATTTTATATCGTTTTTAATACATATTGCCTATATTTAAGCTTGTTTAACAAATATTAGAAGTAAAAATGTAACATTTAGAAGTAATTCAAGTGTAATCGACTAGTCTCTGTTGTCGTGTTTCCACCATAACGGCGCTGGATCTCGTGCCGGAGATGGCTCACGTTCGGCGGGGGAACTGCTAACTTCAGACCGCCGCCCTCCGTTTCACTCGTAGCCGAAAAATGCTGTGACTGACTCCATAACCTGTCCATAAATAATCAGTGTACAATTCTGAGAACATATTTTAACATAAGTATTTATATTCTGTATCTTTTTGAATAAAATCATACAATTTTATTATTTTTAAGGCATCAGACGTTTCCATCACGCAAAAAGGCCGACGCGACACTCGTTTAAGTGACTCACATCGTGCCCCTGTATATGTTGCTTTGCATAAATTTAAACGATATACAGAACAATAACGAATTTTTAGATAAAATAAAATGTACACAAACCTGTATTTTACCGAAGACATGCCCCAATTTGATGGAGCTGCACTGCTCTCTCCTGAAGAGGTCGCAAAAAGCCAGCAATAAATAACTCAACCCCTGAGTTGTTATATGTCTGACATATGAGGATCTGGGTAAAACAAAAACTACTGAAACACTGGGTTATTATGTCTGACCCAGGAGCTGGGTAACACAAAAACTACCCAAACACTGGAAAAATAACCCCAAAAAATGACCCAAAAAGGCTCAACTCAGGACTTGGGTAGAAAAAAATAACCCAAGATTTTTAAGAGTGTATATTCCCATATGTATTCCCATATTCCAATCTATAATGTATATTCCTTCCTTCTGTGACGAGTCCAAAGAACCACACGTACCTGGCAAAGTGGGAAAAAAAATGCATGATGACACAAGAAGCGTGAACTAACCACATGTTTCTTGACCATTCAGTCCTGGCTGAGAGTCCCACGCTCCATTCTGAGTTGTAGGCCTCTCTCTTTGGTGGCCATTGACAGGAAGTATTGACTGACTGCAAGTAAAACAGACCCAGAGTTGATCTGAACCACAAACACTTACACATGATCCACACTGGTTCTTAGACCCCCTCATCTAGTTTTATATTAGCTTTGAGATTCTCTTTTACCATATTTCTACTAAGGATAAAACCACACATACATCGATTTATACCACATGTCAAATCGAGGTTTTGATGGTCATTTTGATTAACCAAGACAGGTTTTATGTTTCTTGACAGTGGATCATGGCATTTGTTTCACTACTTATGGTTATATTAAAATAGTTTTGCCATTAAATCTTCAATGTAACCCAGTTTTCGTTGTGCTTGCAAACGCCGGGATATTAAATCCTGCGCTAGCGCCTCAGTGATATTTGAAAGCAGACAGGTCTTCTTTAGAAAAGCATACACATACGCATTTATGCACTAATTTACATTCAGCTCATCTACAGACCAATCATTTAGCCCTCACTCATTGGATTTTGGTGTGTGTGTGTTCATTTCCTGTTGATCAGATTAAATGTTTGATGTGGTCTTCCAACTTGACACAATGGTGCAGATGAAAACCGGACAAATTTACTTTTAGGTGACAGACAGCAATTGGAGGGAAATTAAGTTGTATCAGTACATCACATTATACACGGTGGAAATATTGTAGCTGGAACAATCGCAACCTCCGTCTGTTTAAATACATAAAAAAAGTCATTTCATTGCTTTTCTTTGATGTGATCACTGTGAGTCCTGTAGCGCACGGCTGAGCTTTGAAAAGAGGAAATTATTGAGTTTATCCAATGCCAGTCAATCTCACCAGCCTGCTTTATTAACAATTTCACATGGCTATTTCCCCTGCTTAAATACCTGTCTCCATATAATGTGCATATGTTATTGTATGTGATATTATTCTCCCTCTGGACTGAGATATTCTATTCTAACACATCTACTCTGCTCTTCCATTTCAGACCTGAACCAGTGTAAGAAATATTTAAAAAAGCAATATTTAATCCTTGATGAACAGAACAGAGCCAACGTTTTTATACTGATCATATGGAGAGACTATTAGGAGTGTCAGAGTTCACAGCAACTCTGAACATCTGAAGATTTTGAATTATGAAATTGAATACATGTTTTTGAAACCAACACTATTGTATATATAATTTTACTTTCTTGCCTTTTTATTAAAATTCTGGTCAGATTTGCATGACTGAAACATAAAAGCCATTCTCACCAAATTTAAAGTAAAACCAGAATTGAAATGACCTGAAATAACATGTGGTTCATCCGGTTTTATTTTCGTCCTGCCCGTATTTGTAGTTCCTTTTGCTAAACAAAGAGGCTTCCTCGTGTTGTCCCTAAAATAGTATAATTCAAGGGCTGTTTTACATAGCACAATAGCCTAATACATGATTCAGAGAGTTTCTCTGAATCAGATGCATTAGGATAATGGAGACGGATAATAAAACTTTTAAAGGCATTAACATTTGATGCATAAAACGCAGAAGAAAGGGACTAAAATCAGTCTTTGGAGCAAAAAGTATCCTCTATGCTTCTTGAGGAACATGCATGGATAATGAAAATATTCTATCCAGCATAAATGCATTATTGATATGTTTATCAAATTTTGACTAGAGACCTGATCCATTTGAGGGGAAACTTGCTGTCTCTGCATGGGTTGAGTACATTGAAATTAATGGTTATTCAGGCTGAATAAAGAAAAAAAAAAAAAAAAAAAAGAAGAAGAAGAAATGAGTACTCAAGATGGACACCATAGCTTGAGTAATAATGAAATCTAACTACTGAAAATAAAAATATGGGTAACACTTTACACTAAGCTTTCATTTGTTAACATTAGTTAACTACTACTACTTAGTTAAAGGGTTAGTTCACCCAAAAATGAAAATTCTGTCATTAATTACTCACCCTCATGTCGTTCCACACCCGTAAGACCTTCGTTCATCTTTGGAACATAAATTAAGATATTTTTGATAAAATCCAATGGCTCAGTGAGGCCTCTATTGCCAGTAAGATAATTAACACTTTCAGATGCCCAGAAAGCTACTAAAGACATATTGAAAACAGTTCATGTGACTACAGCGAATCTTTTGTTTCGAATCAGTGGTTCGGAGCGTGTATCAAACTGCCAAAGTCACGTGATTTCAGTAAACGAGGCTTGATTACGTCATTAGTGTTTTGAGATTTCAATAGGCTTGTTCGAGATGCATCGGTGCTGCGCACGCTCCGAACCACTGATTCGAAACAAAAGATTCGTAAAGCTTCGAAGCTTCATGAAGCAGTGTTTTGAAATCGCCCATCACTAGATATTGTTGAATAAAGTGGTTATTTTGTTTTTTTGGCGCACAAAAAGTATTCTCGTCGCTTCATAACATTAAGGTTTAACCACTGTAGTCACATGAACTGTTTTAAATATATCATTAGTAGCTTTCTGGGCATCTGAAAATGTTAATTATCTTGCTTGCAATGGAGGCCTCACTGAGCCATCGGATTTTATAAAAAATATCTTAATTTGTGTTCCGAAGAAGAACGAAGGTCTTACAGGTGTGGAACGACATGAGGGTCTATAATTAATGACAGATTTTTCATTTTTGGGTGACCCTTTAACATGAATTAACATTGTACAATATTTCTACAGCATTTATTAATCTTAGTTAATGTTAATCTCAACTATTACTAATACAAATCGAATGCTGTGTCTGTTAACATTAGTTAATGCACTGTGAACTAACATGAACATGAACATTTTTATTAACCAATATTAACAAACGTTAATAAATGCTATAAGAATATATTTCTCATTGTTCATGTTAGTTAATGCAATGTTAACAAATGAGACTTTATTATAAAGTGCTACCAAAATATGATATGAAACTCACATTGTGGGTGACACATTTAAATTATGTATTAAATTATGTGTCTTTAAAAAAAAAAATTAAATTGATATGTAAAGTGACATGTATGTACACAACATGTATGTGATATACAACTCTACAAATGAAAGTAATATGTAAACATAGAAAAATCATCATTCTCTCATCTGACAGGACTGTGCACCTCAATGCATTATGGGATTGGAGACATTCCCATCTGTGCTGTGGGCTCGTCAGAACCAAAGGCCTGGGTGATCCTAAGTGACTAGCTGTGATCAATCGACATCATGTTGTAATGATTTTCAAACAGTGCATATTGAATTTGTGGGATTGTGACCAAGTAAACCCTATTTGGGAATTAAGACAGCAAAAAAAATAAAAAAAAAATACACAAAGTGTATTTAATACACAAAGTATAGCAGTAATAGTCCCCTGCTTTACTACAGCTCTTTAAGTTGTCATTCCACTCTCAGTGTTATAACTGGAGCAGGCCTTGAAAAAAGTCCTGCGAGAGGAGGAACACAAACATTATTACCTTATTTAAAGAAAGAAATCTTGAATATTGATCCAGTGTAGCTTCATTACCTGGAAAGTGCCATGCCAGATTGATGTCTCTTTAAAGTAGGTCCCTGGTCAGGGCTACCCTGGGAATCGTGCTATTGACTTTGGGTGTTTGTGCAGCCAAGCCTCCAGAGACTTTTGGTTGGTTTTAATGGGATCCATCAATTCAGTTTCCCTTTTAATAATCATTGTTTTACGGTTCGTGTGAGACTGGAGCAGTTTGAAGCCGCTTCAGTTGTGTCGAGACAGCACAGTTGTTTAAGTCCCCGCATTAAGATCTTTTTTCTCCGCTCTTTGAGGATACGTTGTTCTTTCGTCTAAGCTTTGACAAGCCCCTGCTTTGAAAGTTCGACCTCAGAAACCAAAGCAAGAATCACAGTGAATGTAAGAAGCCACTAAAAGGAAAGACTCAGTTCCGAACCAGGACTGGGGTTACGCCATTAACCTGGAAGCAGAAGAGACTCTTCCCCATGCATTAGCATGTTAGTATTTGAAAGTCTGCAATGTATGTCCCTACTGAAAGTGCATTGATTTTCATAAGGCTGATGCAGGGCTCCCGTTGTTGATTTTAATGGGATCTTTGATTCCCCCGGTCTTTAAGCACAGGGCAGCAGTGAAAGAACTGCTTCAAATGAAAGAACAACCTTGTAGACCTTCAGTTCACCTTGCAGGAGAGCAAGAAGCGGAGGAAAGAAGAGAGAGACCCTTAAGTGATGTCTCACAGAAGATGAAAGAGGATGCAAATGTTAAGTACATTGATCAATGTTCTTCAACGCTCAACTCTTCTGCTCCCGCAATATCGATACATTGGAAACATCATTTGTATCAGCAGTTGTTTCTTTTAATTAAGATCTGACCCAAATCTTTGCCATTGATTTTTGCCATTACCTTATCGACGGGGCTAACGCTGAGTTCAGACTTTTCCATGGCTGAAGGGTCCTGGCTTGAGATATGAGAGCCTGTGAAACAGAGCACAAATGAATTATGTCGCATTGAAGCGGAGGCACACATTCTGGATGGGAAATCAAACACGTTTCATTGCTACAAATGTGAAGGACATGGTCTCCAAATCGAATCAAAGTCACAGTACGAACACGCCAACTTCAATTTGACATTGACTCAATTGGTGCTTGCACTGGATGATGCATGTTTATAGAGATGTTGGGGCTTTATAATTGTGAGAGTATCTCTCACTGAGCAGAAGCAATGTTGCAAAGTTTGAACTTCTACCCAGTGTTTGTTCTTCATAACAAAAATCAATGTCTCGTTCCCAGATGGGCCTCTCATCGATACAGCAGTCTGTGGGGAGTCTTCTATATGAGCACCACAATGATTCAAACCCAACTGCTGCTCATTCATCAGTTCTGTTGGACATTTAAATACACTTCATGGACTGAAAAATCTATGCGTGGACGGTTCCAAAAGACAAAAGCCAATGCTGACGCAGCAGAAGCGCAATGAGGGTCGAGTTGGGACGTTTTTATTTTAACCAAACTTTCAGTTTGGTGTGGAGTCTTTTATGTTGGGGGTGGCTGGTTTACCTAATTCCATTAAAGCGTCTCAACGGCTTCCACTCTCTCAGATGGTTTGAGGCGGAACGGCCTCGTGAAATGACAATACCTTTGCCTCAGGTGGTCTTCCCAGACGCCTCCCATCCGACAGCGACCACTTTCGCCATCCTGTTGAATATCCCCCCCAGTCAGCCGTACTCGTCTCCCTCTATGGTGCCGTCCAGCTCCCACCCACCTAAACTCAAAGCCCTCAAGTGCTGAATTTGTTTGCTCCCTCCCTCCCTCTCTTCAACCTTCCCTCCCCTGGAGCCTCAACGAACCCCATGAAGAAGAGTCAAAAATGGGTGAAAAGAATCAGCGGAGGCTTTGAATCTCCACGGGCATTTTACCCAATGCCTGCTCAACTCCGATTGCACAGTGCCACAAACAAAATCCAATAGAGGGCTAATCTGATCATCTCATCCCCACTTTTCATGCTGTGTTTCCCTCAGAACGCCTTGTACTGGTTCCAGCCTGGGAGTGTGTGATAAGACACTGGAAATTTAGTCATCATCTTCTGCGCAAAGGGGCTCTGAGAAGGGATTATGATATTGCTATAACCTTACATTGGATGTGGACAGGGGCAGCAACCGGCAAGACTGCAATCCCCAACACCATAGCCCATCACCCCCCAGCCCTTATGCGGCTCCCTCTCTAAAGGTTGGCTTTACCAGATTAGCGCCGACTAACCATCATCATGTTGAGCGAGATAGCAGAAAGAAGACAGGGTTTACCGTTGCGGAGTATGTTTCGTCGGGGAGGGGAGGGGTGATAATAGAGACCATTACCTCATTTTTGTGCGTACTGACCATATGAAATAGTGTCTGAGGAATATGTCAGCTTGACAGAGAGATATGCTTTCAAACATTCACCTGTGTTAGCAGGAAGCTGCATGTGAATAAGCTTTTGACGATGAAGAAAGCCTGCTGCATTTGTACGGCATTCCTAAAGAGATTTGGTAGCTTACATAAACACAAATTTACAAAAAAATCTGTCTAAAAGCTATTCAGCTGCTTGCGAGGGCGTAGTTTTTCAATGTATTGAACCCTGCGTAATATGCGGAGGCTACAATATGCAAGTCATTCATACACTGCTGGGTTAAAAACAACCCCAGTTGGGTTGAAAATGGACAAACCCAGCAATTGGGTTGTTTTAACCCAGCGGTTGGGTTAAATGTTTGCCCAACCTGCTGGGTAGTTTTATTTAACTCAACTATTGTTTAAAAATTACTGTATTGCTTGCTTAAAATGAACCCAAAATATGTTGGAAATTAACATTTATTAATATGTTGAATGAATAATAATGAAACAATAAATATTTATTAAATTGCTTATTATTAATGTTCACCTTTTGATTATTATTGTTGCCTCTAGTAATTGTGTGTCTGATTTTTAATTTCTAACCTATTTTGGGTTCATATTAAGCCAGCCATATAGTAATTTTTAAACTGTACACATAACAGTTTAGTTGTATGAACAAAAGAAATTCATGTAAAGCTGACAAAATTTCTTTGAGTAAATACAAATCATTTGAATGTCACTGTTACATAATATTTATATGTGCAGTTTACTTAATAATGTTATGTTTATTATGTAAGGTGAACACATTTATTGAATTAATTTACCTTATTAAATGATCTGTTTTCTCTACAAAATGCACTCATTGAACAAACTCAGTTGAATTGAGAGCAGAAATTCCATCTTAAACACGCGTATTTGAGTGCTCACAGCCTAAACACAGGCGCCACTCTTCTGCATAATGGTAACCACAAAATTCAAAAACATTACAGAAACTCCTCTAAATGTCCAACATAACTGAACATTAAACACTAACATAAACTAACAACATCTTTCCCTTTACTGAAAAACACATTAAATAACACTTTAATCCCTTAATTTACTCTCTTAATGCAGTCCCTTGCAAAGCATGCTGGGAACTACGGATCTCTACGAATGTCAACATTAATTTGTGCGTTTCACTCAGCAATGTTACGTTGACTAAACAAACACTTATTAAGTAAAGCTGACAATACTCATTTTTAGTAGAAACAACGCAGTTAAATTATGTTCATGTTGTTACAAGAGTTTTTTAAGTAATGTGAACAAGGTTGGTTTGAGTGAAACTAACAACAGTGAAAGTTCATTTTTTTGAGTGCAACTTGGGTTGTTTTTAACCCAGAATTTTTTAGAGAGTAGGCTGATTGGGGTGGGCGGGACTATCTGTTTGCCCAATCAATGGCTTTTAAAAAGAAACTTGTTAGAAAACAGTCATTATTTTTGCAGTTCTATTTGGCACAGAATTTGCACTCTTCACCTTTAAAATTAAATATCAATCTGAAGTAGAATGGAAGAATTTTAAGAATGACAAAGGTCATATTCCCATGTTTCCATCTGTGAATCATTCTAAGCTCACTTACTGTTTTAATGATCCTATTTTGTTATGCTTTTAAAGTAGACGTCTGTCAATTTAACTAAAAAGGTGAACTACATCAGAAGGAATCTACAAAAGGCCAGTTGTGGAGAATTCAGAGGTTATAATAATGCATAAATTTGCAGCTTGTCAAAGTTAGTTTAGCAGTGCACTTGTTAAGAGAGCATCTGCTGCAAAGGTGAACTGAGAATATGATGAAAGCAGACAGCTCTCTCCTCCGATACAAACACATTAAAGAACTCTTTATTATTTTTAACAAATACACTTTGACAGATCCACTACTCTCAGAGAACTAACGGTGCCCATGGATTTCACACAAACTGGCACTCTGCATGAGTGCTGGAGGTGCCTTCCTCAATTTCATTTCTCAGTAAATAAATAAACACATTTTAAGGTGATAGCCATTATTTGTCTAATTACCTGTGTAGTGTCGCTCAAGATTTACTCTACTGTTTGCAGTGAGGATGAAAGAGACAAGAACACTGTGAAGAAGGCAACAGACTCTTCCTCAGTGTTAGGGAAGATACACTAAAACTGTAGTTCGCAAGCTGCTCATAATTTAAAGTTGTTCAGCTAGAGTTAAGCCAACCTTTTGAAAAAGTTGTTAGATGCAATACAAGCTACTTACAAAAAGTTGATAACTACATTGAGAGTAACAGGGTAATATGTATGTATATCTTATATTATGTATAATTATCAATTGTCAGATTATTGTTTAGTTTATACACCAATAAAACTAGATTAAAAGCACAATATGAATAACAACATGACAGGGTTATTATCTTTAACTTAACTAAAACCATAAAAAAACTATTTTAGTTTATTGAAATAAAATATATACTATGGAAGAAGATTAGGGCCAAGGAATAATAATAATAAAAAAAAAAAAAATAAAAAAAAAAACATCTCAAGATTAAAGTCATTATAATGCAAGATTAAACTTGTTAAATTTTGAGAAAAAAAAAAAAGATCTAAATACAATGTTGAGAATAAAATAATTAAAATTCGAGAATAAAGTTATTGTTTCCAGAAAAAAAAAACTCATTAAATTTAAAAAAGTCTATATAAAATGTGGACATTAAATGCACTAAATGTTGAGAATAAAGTCGTTGTGTTTTGAGAAAAAATTTGTTAAATTTCGAGGAAAAAAAAGTTGAAATAAAATGTTGAGAATAAATTCCTTAAATTTTGAGAATAAAGTTGTTTTGTTTCGAGAAAAAACTCATTAAATTTCGAGAAAAAAGTTGAAATAAAATGTCAAGAATAAACTAATCCTCTTCCGTAAATATACAACTGAAATAAAATATATATTTAAAAAAACGTAAACATATTTTGAAGTGTTGAAGTACTAAAATAACAAGCTAAATAAATTAAAACTAATAAATAAATTAATACTACTATATATAATAAAAAAAAACTAAAATTACAAAAATGCAAAAAAAAAAAAAAAATACAACAAAAAACTAAATTACTAAAACTTTAACTAAAATTAAAGTGAAAAATAAAAAAATAAAAAAATCTAAATCAAAATATTTACAAAAACGATAATAGTATTTTGATGATGCTAAAATTACACTGCAACAGGATTTAAAGGGATAGTTCACCAAAAAATTCTGTCATCATTTACTCACCCTCAAATTGTTCCAAACCTGTATGAATTTGTTTTTTATCCACACCATGGAAGTCAATGGGTTCCATCAACTGTCTGGTTATCCATATTCTTCAAAATATCTTCTTTTGTGTTCAGCAGAAGAAATAAATTCATACATGTTTGGAACATTTTGAGGGTGAGTAAATGATGACAGAATTTTCCTTTTTGGGTGAACTATCCCTTTAACTAAATATATTATTATTTCTCAAGATTATTGTAATAAATTATATTACAGTTTGGATATAGTTCCTCCAAACGCTGCTCTTGTTCTGCGTTAAATTTCCGCACTGTAGCGAAGATCTCACGACAGAGACCACCTAAGTACTGAACCTTTCAAAGCAGCATGAATAAACTCATAATAAATAGAGCTATTGTGAGGTAAATGTGCGGACAGGAATAGCTAGATGCGTGTTATCTGACTGTTCGATCGCCTTCTGCCTGTGTGACAGCCGAATAAAAGGGTTTTGAATTAGCAACACCAGAGGAGTGTGTCTCGTATGTTCATGTATGGAGGCTGGGAAGGCCCTTTCATCAATAGCGGGGAACATCGCTAATTAAACATATTGTCATGGTGATGGTGATGATGATCTGTGCGAAGCAGATAAGCAGTAGCACATCAATGCTCACGTCCGCTCGTGCGGCAGCGCACAATAACAGGCCGTTTTATGGCCCTACAAAAGACATCATGGGTGGAGGAATAATATTTCATGCTTCTGTGCAGCGAAACTGTCAGATATGTTTATTTCACAACAGAAGAGCACCTGTAATGTGTGGGAAAATGTCAGAATATATGCGCTGACGTCGCCTACCCTGGTAATAGTGTATTTAAAGATGCATTCACTATAAAAATGACCCGCTAGGCTCAAGTTCACAGGCGTTTAAAATGATGTGCTAGAGATCTCTGACAGCTATTGTGAAATTTTGATAAGGGGTGCGATTCTAACGGTTGTCTTTGGCTTTGACAGTTGCTCCTGTAGAGGGACGTTAGTTCACTTTTCAGCTCTGATACAGCCTCATTCTGAGTCACATGAAATTAGACTAAAAACGTCTCATTGAGAGCTGTATGACAGAGATGTCCCAGACTACAGGAAGCCGCTTCCTCAAGTCCTCCTCCCTCGCTTCTCATCTTTCATCAATATTGCATTAGGTAACCTGAGACGCAAACTATTCCTTTGCTCCTAGTCGGTTTTCACAGGTTTACGTTAGACCGAACCTGGAGAGAAAGTAAAAGAGTCTCATCTGAAGCTATGTCCGCTCATTCATTCGTCCTCATTCTGGAGGAGGAAAATCAATCATTCCATTCTCCCTGGATGGCTGCCCGTTGTGAATGGAGGCCCATCTGAAATGAAATAAACATTTTCTTTCCCTAGATTGCCAGCATTGATAGATTTGTGGCACTACAAATAGATTGCGGTTCACTTTACGAAATGGAAATGCTGGATGCGTGTCTGCTAATCACCTTATTTCACCAGCTTTCACACAAGACTTGAGTTATGCCCCCAAATACTTGGAGAAAAGCTTGATTCTGTTGCAACTACAGTCCAGTTACACCTTTAAGCTCCATTGTGTTTTCTAGATGGCTTTTTGTGTCAGTGCTTCTCTACTGGTTTTGCTCCAGGAGCCACTATAAACCCTAATGCTCAAAATAATTAATTGGTTTGAGTAGGGCAAACTCAAATTAAACAAATTGGTTCAATCAAATTAACTTTTATGAGTATTTAGAACCTACTTTTTCTTTTGAGTTCATGAAACTGACAGATTTTAAGTAATCTGAATTGTTTCATTGTTTTGAGTTTTATGAACTTGTTTCTTTTCATTTAGACAAACTTAAATTTACCTGAAACTGGTCTGAGATTTCTATTTCCCAGAATGCTTTGCCATGACACTCGAAAGGTAGAATAAATGTTAAAATTAAGTGTTTTATAATGTTTTTATTTATTTATTTATTTTATTTGTTTTTGTGTTAGATTAATTTTAAGTGGGGGATTTAGTAGTGTTTAATGCTTTGCTATCCCAATATGGAAGACTTTCTGTTATGTGGGTTTTTTGGGGGAGTTACCATCATGGTGACGAGTGGAGCATGGGCTTAATTTGAGAACAGGTATTTCATAAATGTTCCATATTGCCGTACTCTTTCAGCATTTGCTATGCTAATGTTATCAAAGCATTGTGTTACCAATTAGCATTTGCAGAATTAGCTAAATTTTCACTCTCCTCGTGGGCAGCGCGCAGACATATTGCTCCATTGCACTGTGGGCAACCCGAATTCGAGTCCCAGCTCGCGGACCTTTCCTGATCACATCCAACTCTCTCTCTCTCTCTCTCTCTCTCTCTCTCTCTCTCTCTCTCTCTCTCTCTCTCTCTCTCTCTCTCTCTCTCTCTCTCTCTCTCTCTCTCTCTCTCTCTCTCTCTCTCTCTCTCTCTCTCTCTCTCTCTCTCCCACTTCACTTCCTGTCTGCTTACTGCTTACTGGTTACTGCTTACTGTCCTATCATAGTAAAGGCAAAAATGCCAAAAATAAATCTATATAACTTAGGATTACTTAAGATAATTTTATCTTAAGATAAATTTTAATGTATGAATTAACTTACTCAAAAATTTCAAGTTAAGAGCAATTAAAATGTATGAGTACAAAATTGAAATCTGCCAGTTCTGCTTACTTAAACTTTGAACTTCTTAACTTAAAAAATTTGATGTAACTGATTACCTCGATTTTTTGAGTTTTGCCAACTTATTCGGGTTTACACAGTGCATTGGACATCAAGCGGGGACCCGAAACAGCATTGGAATCAGTGTTTGGGTTTAAAATTTGACATGGTTTCATGCTCTTGGGAGTGAATAATTCACAGCAAAAAACAAACAAACAAACAAAAAACACTGAGTTCAGCACAAACTGTTTCTCATTGCAAATGCAACTCTATTTAATGTAGATTCTTTTACATCGCACTTTCAACTCTTTTAAACTATATAGTTGCAAGTTTTGTTGCTAATGGTGCAGAAATTTCACACTTCACCATTTAAGGTGCAGTAAGCAATTTCTGAGAAACGCTGTTGATATTTGAAATCACCAAAACAAACGCGCCATACCCAAAAGGATCTTGATAGCTCTGCTCCCAAAGTCACAAACGCTATGCAACACAGACACCTCCCCACTCATGAGTGTTTATGCCCCTTACTACTGATTGGCTACAAGTGTGTTTTGGTGCTCGGTCCGATCCACTTTCAACAGCATTTCTCAGAATTCACTTACTGCACCTTTAAGAAGCCAAAATAATTGAAATAATGGAACTTTTAGCTTGCACATAAACTATGCTATCGTTCAAAAGTTTGGGGTCAGTAAGCAAATTTTTTTATCAATGCATTCAAATGATTAAAAGTGAGAGTATAGTAAAGTAAAAGACTTTTATTGTAAATAAATGCTGTTCTTTTGGATGACGGTCTCAACAAAAAATATGAAGCAGCACAACCGTTTTCAACACTGATAATAATAAGAAACGTTACTTGAGCAGCAAATCAGCATCAGCATTTCTGAAGGATCATGTGACACTGAAGACTGGAGTAATGATGCTGATTGTAATTAAATTATAATAATATTTCACAATATTACTAATTTACTGTATTTTTTTTTTTTTTTTTTTATCAAATAAATGGTAAGCAGAAGAAAACATTAAAATTCTGACCAACCCCAAACTTTTGAACTGTATTTTATGTTTAGTTGAATCCCTTTAAAATTGTGTCGATAAAGTTTCTAACTCAGTGACTAACTTTTAACATCACAACTTTTAACTTCAGCATTATTTTTTTATTTAATAGTCAAAATATATTCTAACTAACATCATTGAGTTTGATGATGATTAAATGGTAAGGTATGGTTGTGTACACAGCGAGATTTCAAAGCTCTGGAATCTTTCAGAGTCACTAAAGATAAACAGCCTTGACATTGAAGGTCTTAATGACTGGCTTAATGAAACAGCCATTCATGTTCCTCCCTGTCATCTCCAGTCACTGAGAGACTGCAGATGCAATTTTCCACAACTTAATGTGTTGTTTGTTCTAAATTTCTCTCAGGCCTTCTTGCCTCTGTGGTTGACTCTAAACCCTGCAACTGTGTAAAAAATAAGGGCGGAGCAGTCATTCTCCCTGCTGTGGTTTCCACTCTGGTTCTGCACAGTTTCAATTCCCTTAAGAGCTGTAAAATGAAAGCAGTTTTAAAGATTAAACTTACGTGATTAAAGCACTTGAAATGATACAAAGCCAAATTACTTCAGCCTTCCTAATTCGTCCTGATGTTTTTGCCAGCAGTGATGTCATTGTGTCCAAAAAAAGTTTTCCTTACTCAGTATTTTTGTCTTTTTTTTCTTTCTTCAGTACAAATATCTGGCCATTCTTAAATCAAGAAACATTTGCTTGAGAAGCAAAATTAAATGTCTTGATTTCTTGAAATAAGTGAGAGTTTTTCCTTAAAACATGAAAAAAGTTTATTTTTCTGACCACACTGGCAGATATTTTTAACTTATCAAAAGACTTAATATCTTATATCATTTTTGCATCTGAAGTAAATGTATCAGCTAATATGGTTTCCTGAATAGGATAACATAGCCTGGAATATGGACACATCAGCAGATATGTACAATTTTAACATGGAAATAAAGTGTTACCAAAGTGTTCTTCCATCGTATATTTGGTACAAATATCTAAACATTTGAAAATCAAGATACATTTACTTGAGATGCAAAATAACTTAAGATAGTAAGTCTTGTTTTCCGAAAACTGTAAAACAAGAAAACATATCTGCCAGTGAGGTCAGAAAAATAAACTTACTTCAAAGGGAACACAATTTTAGTTTTTTTACCCCACAGGCAATTTTCTTTTCTTGTTGCAAGCTTAAACTCACTTAATCTTGTTTTCAGAAAACAAGACTTACTATCTTATGTCATTTTGTTTCTGAAGTAAATGATTATTTAAGAATTTAGATATTTCTACTGGAAAACAAGACAAAAATACTGATAAAGAAGTTCACTTTTTGCAGTGTATCAGACAGAATGGTACATGTGGTGTCTGGAGTCCTCATAGTTTTGATCATTTTAAATTACTAGGCCGTTTATGCTAGTCAAGCCAAATTTATTTTTATATAGGGTTAGATTGTTTCAAAGCAGTTTCACAGTAATTAACAGAAAAATTGCAGTATTAATGTTGCAAAATTCATCAGTTCATTCACTGTAAATCAGCTCTAAAAGACAATTGTGTCATAATTCAGTTCACATATGTTCAATGTTTTAACTCAGTTCAGTGTCGATGCTGCAAAGTTCATCAATTTTGAAACAAATTCCGTACAGAAAACAATAGTGTCAGGAGAAAAATGTACTAATGTGTAACATTAGAGAAAAGACGTGACCATTGCAACATAAAAGCAAACCTGGTTTGAGGCTAGTCGTGTGTTGACGTGCACTGAACACATCACGGGATCTGTGACTGTTGGCTGCTCAGGTGTGAAATTTTTATGTGATCAATTAGCGGTGTAAATGCTCCGCATCACATTTTCCTCCTCCAGTTTTCTCTAAAACAGAGGCTAATTTCCTCTGAAGGGTTTTGAACACATCAGAGATGAGGCAGTGGATTTAGCCTGCAGATGTTCCCCAGGCAATAGAATGACTAGTCAAACATGCTCACAGCAATCCTAATCTTGCTCTGGGACATCGACTTGACATGAAAGGCTATTTTTACACATTACCCTGGTTAGAGCTCTTTCTTCTTCGTAAGCCTTCTATTGGTCTTAGCAGAGCTGCTCTGACAGCAAGCATTCATATTCAAGATCCGTTCTCCCAGGGAAGTGTTTCAGATTCACAGCATCGGCTGATTAGATCTTTCTAACCGAGTACAGGTTAAAGACACTTGCAAAATGTCTTGTAAAACTAAAGCATCAGTCAGAAGGCTTTAGCGGGGATGTATTCTGAGTGTGTGTCAAGTTTTAATTGTTTTGTTTTCATTATGCATCACTTTCACTGTGAAGGTGTTCGTTTCAAACGTGCTGAGAGACTGCAATCATGTTTTGTTTTTGTTTTTTTACCAGGTCTTATGATTTTTCTCTACTGAAGAAAAATTGGAGCTCAGAATAGTTTGTAAATTTGGGGAGAAAACTATGGAAGCTTGTTTCTGCCTTTGAATAAAAAATAAAAAAGTAATTGCGTCTCAAAATTCTGACTTTTTGATATAAACTTGCAATTGTGAGTTATAAAGTCAAAATTGCGAAATATAAACTCACAATTGCGAGATATATAAAGTCAAAATTGCGATATAAACACAATTCTGAGATATAAAGTCAAAATTGCGAGATATAAACTCGCAATTGCGAGATATAAAGTAAAAATTGTGAGATATAAACTTGCAATATAAACTTGCAATTGTGAGTTATAAAGTCAAAATTGCAAAATATAAACAATTGCGATTAGTCAAAATTGTGAGATATAAACTCACAATTACGAGATATAAAGATATAAAGTATATAAAGATATACGAGATATAAAGTCAGAATAAAGTCAAAATTGCGAGATATAAACTCGCAATTGTGTTATAAAGTCAGAATTCCGATATAAAGTCAAAATTGCGAGATATAAACTTGCAATTGTGAGTTATAAAGTCAGAATTCTGAGATATAAAGTCAAAATTGCGAGATATAAACTCGAAATTGTGAGTTATAAAGTCAGAATTGCTAGATATAAACTCATAATTGCGAGATATAGTCAAAATTGTGAGATATAAACTCGAAATTGTGTTATAAAGTCAGAATTCCGAGATATAAACTCGCAATTGTGAGATATAAAGTCAAAATTGTGATATAAACTCGCAATTGCGAGTAATAAAGTCAGAATTGCGAGTTATAAAGTCAGAATTGTGAGATATAAACTCGAAATTGTGAGTTATAAAGTCAGAATAAAGTCAAAATTGCGAGATATAAACTCGCAATTGTGTTATAAAGTCAGAATTCCGATATAAAGTCAAAATTGCGAGATATAAACTCGCAATTGTGAGTTATAAAGTCAGAATTCTAAGATATAAAGTCAAAATTGCGAGATATAAACTCGAAATTGTGAGTTATAAAGTCAGAATTCCGAGATATAAACTCGCAATTGTGAGATATAAAGTCAAAATTGTGATATAAACTCGCAATTGCGAGTAATAAAGTCAGAATTGCGAGTTATAAACTCAGAATTGTGAGATATAAACTCGAAATTGTGAGTTATAAAGTCAGAATTGCGAGATATAAACTCGAAATTGTGAGTTATAAAGTCAGAATTGTGAGATATAAACTCAAAATTGTGAGTTATAAAGTCAGAATTGTGAGATATAAACTCAAAATTGTGAGTTATAAAGTCAGAATTGCGAGATATAAACTCGCAGTTGCAAGATATATAGTCAAAATTGTGATATAAACTCACAATTGCGAGATATAAAATCAAAATTGTGATATAAACTCACAATTGTAAGTTATAAAGTCAGAATTGCGAGATATAAAGTCAAAATTGTGAGATATAAACTTGCAATTGTGAATTATAAAGTCAGAACTGCGAAATATAAACTGATATAATCAGTTGTGTGATATAATCTCACAATTGCAGTTGTAAGAAAATGTCAGAATATTTAGTTTATATCTCACGATTCTCAGAAAATAAATCAGAATTGCGGGATATAAACTCGCAATTTTGAGAAAAAAAGTCAGAATTGTTAGATAAAATGTCACAATAATCTTCTTTTTTTTTTTTTTTTTCTGTGGTGGAAACAAACTTCCATTGCTGTTTATTTTGTTGTGTGAATCTAAGAATCATGTCGAACGCAATACGTTTTTCTCATCAATACAATTTGAGATACCTTATGCTAAATTTACACTGCAAAGGTGGCACAGAAGTGCTTCTTAAGTGGCAATTAGGTGTCTTAACACTATTTAATGCTGCTCAGAGGTGGCAAAAATGCATTTATACAGCAATTTGAACTGCATACTGTTATACTAGGGGCTGAGGTGGGTCAGAGCAGGAATAATTTAGTCTGTTTTTTATTCTGCCTTGCGTCTTTACACAGAATTTTGAGCAGGGACAGAGCAGCCTTAAATCAGCTGCATAAAGATGCCTTAATTGTCATTCTAAAATATGTTCAGTTACCAGAGTAAATGCAACAACTGAATAATTAGACAAAACAGATCTAGACAGATAGTAAAAAAAGCAATGGCTCATTGCAGGCTTGATGTGAAGTGAATGGACCTCAACTCTGTAGCATCTATCCGCATTGTGAAATCAGTTATGTGAGGAGCTGTTGGCTCTTATTTTTCATAAAATCATCTTTGAGAGAAAATTTCATCAGTCTCAGTTCACAGATTTCCGTTACATAAGTACTAGATAAATCCATTAGAGGTCAACCTATCCTTGTATGATTTCATCCCACTTGGGAACCTCCAGTCTGGGGTGTCATGATATAAAAATGACATGCTATCTCTCATAAATATACCTGGTTTAGACTTAACAAAGATGAATGCCATTTATATTTGTAAGCATGCACAGCTAACAGACTTAAATAACAAATTACACTGATTGAAGCTACAAAAAAAAACCAAAAAAAAAAAACAAGGTAAAACTTTAGTCTAGGGTCCAATTCTCACATTAAATAGTTGCTTATTAGCATGCATATTACTAGTTTATTGGCTGTTTATTAGTACTTTAGTAAAGCACATATTAATGCCTTATTTTGCATAATCATATTCTACATCCCATAATCCTACCCACTACCTAAACTTAACAACTACCTTACTAACTATTAATAATCAGTAATTAGGAGTGTATTGAGGCAAAAGTCAGAGTTAATAGTTAGTTAATGGTAAGAATTGGACCTTAATCTAAAGTGTGACCTAAAAATTTACTTGAAAGAGATTTTTATTTACAATTTCAGTTTTTTTTTATGGCAGCAGTAAGTAATCAAATAATGAAGAAGAGTATCATAACCAGACATGTGTTGCATGTGAACCAGTTTTGGAATTTTGAAAGCCAATTAATATGTCTGAAATAGCAAATCTGGAAATAATGCAAGTGCTTAAATAATACAGAGATCATGCATAAATAAGCCATAATTCCATTGCGGTAGTACTGTAAATTCAATAATAACACAGAAAAAATGCAGACTTTCAAGAACTGTTAACAGAACCGGTCCTCAACTGGTAAAAATGATGTAAATACGGTTTTCTGTTACAAGTGTTTGTCTTAGAGCAATTGATATGTTATTATGTTCTTATCCTAATAATCGAATATCCTTGGGTCTGTTACATAAAGGGGAATAACGTGAATTAATTTTCTTCAGCATTCACAGGAAATCGCTCTAATTTAAATTTGGAAGATTTGATCCTCAAAATTTCCCAGAAAAGGGTGTGAATGCATTCAAGTATTAAAAGAGCGAGATGAAGCGAAATACTATCCTCCTTGTAATTCTGAACGAAGCTGCTTTTAACATCTTGTTGCATGACACATGTTTCTGTTGGTTTAAAAGTGGATTTTGTGAGCTTTAATAGGTTACTGCGGAGGTACAATGATTAATATGTGCTGCATCTACAGTTACTGGTGTTAACAGCAGGGTGGATACTTTGGCTGTGTTGTGTTACATATTAACATGACTGTATCTTACAGAAGATTATTATTAGATTCCTGAGCACCATAAACCACATTAGGCAAAACTTCACACACAGCCATTTATGTCACAGATGTAATCCACAGAACCATTACGTTACTGAAGCACAGCTCTGTGCAGATGTCAACAGAAGATGAATGTTAACTGTACGTTAATGTGCACAATGAAATTTTAGAGGGTCCGACAAGAAACGGTCAGCTGAACAAACAATATCTGAGCCAAAAAGGACTTTATTTTGTCCACACTCATGAAGTGGCCCAGACCGCAGGATGCAGTTCTTCTGTGTTAATTATGTGCTACTTAAAAGGTTGGGACATATTTTATATTGAAACATTTCATTTGTATGAGGGGTCCCCTATTATATGGAGTCTATGTTTGAAAATATAGCCTATATTATTCCCCTCAGACATGCCTTGACCCAGGGATTGGTGCTTTACTGCTTCAAAAACAGAAAAGGCAAAAAGAAAAGGTGAAAAATTTCAGATTAAATAGTGAGTTCACCCAAAAATGACAAATCTTTCATCATTTACTCATCCTCGTGTCATTCTAAATCTGTATCACTTTCATTCGTGTAAAACAAAAGGAGAAATTTTGAGTAATTTCCAAGCCACAATCAAAGCACACAATAGCTGCTTTTCCACTGACGGGCCAGTGCGAGCCAGGGCTAACAATGCGTCAGGCGGGGCAAATAGCCTCGGACCTCGAGCCGCAAGGCCAAAATCAAGCCGTGTTTCCACTGTCGGGTCAGTAGCTACCCTAAAACCCGCCCTTAACACGCCTCCAAGCAATGTCACATGACCCCACCATTTCACTAGCATGGGGAAACTAGCTGACGGAAAACTAGCTAGATCGCAAAATGAACATGACGTTTGGTCTTTACTTAAAGACTTAAGTCTCCAGCATCGATATTTGACCAATGATTTACAATAAAAAATGTTGCAGTGCCAGTAATTTATAAATTTGTGTTGTGCACATCAGTAATTCTAAATCAAACTGGTTTTTATCATTATCTCTACGGAGCCCCTAAAGGGACATGGTGGTGAAAACAAAAAAAATCAAAAGACGGGAAGAAAAATAATAAGTCAATGCTTTTGCGCTCTCTCGCAAATGTTTGCATTCCTCCGAGAAACCGTTCACTCGGGGAATGCAAAAAAATATTTGCGAGAGAACACAAAAACATTGACAAATAATTTTTCTTTTATTCCGTATTATCTCACATAAAAAGAGAACACACATACTTGTTCAGTCGCACCTGCTTCCATTTATTTGTGATCACAGAAATGCACAAAACAACTCCATTAAGGCTTTGATGTCAAAAGTCTTGCACATTATTGATAAAATATGTTTGCATCACTTTTCTTTAGAAACAGTGAGCATTTCTAATAATATTCCTTGAAAATATGTGATCTGATGAGGTTTGAGTGATCTCTCCCATCTCACTATGCTGTTATTCTTTCAGCCAGAGAAACAGAGGGAGTTCACAGACAGAAAACAGGAGTTATATGAGTTAACCAGAGTATATGTCATTTATGACATATGCAGATGCATTAATCCAGTATCAACAAATGCATAGGGAAGAGACAGATGAAACATAAAACCAACTAAATACATGATTATAATTATATATGATTTGTCTAACTTCTTCAAGCGGTCGTTAGCATTGCATTTAAATGTATTTTTGGCTCATATGGTGATCAGAATCCCCATTGCAATCTAAAGTTATTTCAAACACTCAAAGTGAGTTTTGAGCTGAAAATTGTTTTAAATATCTTAAATGTTGAGGTTAGCTGGTAGCCTGATATAATAACATGGGAAATGAGCAGTAGTGCGGACCTTCTCCTGACTCCTGTAAACACCGGCTTTGTTCATGACCACTCCTCAAGCCCGTTTGCCCGCTACGGACCAAGGTATTCGGCGGGCCAAACCCCACTGGCCCTTGGCCCCGAGGAAGCCTCGATCCATCTCATGTAGGGGTGGAAGGGAATGAGGAATCAGATGCTTTAGCCAAGAAAACCTTGGATAATTCAGAAAGAGGAATAAGTATGCCATTAACCCTCTGGTGCTCTTCCCGTGGCGGTCAAAAATTACAGATTTTTTTTTTCTTCAGTGAAATGAATGTACTATATTTTTGATTGATAATGTTTTTTTATTTAATATTTTGTATTTTTAGTGAATTTTATGCTACTAAATTATATTTATGTAGTAGTTATAATCCAATTAACTTTTTGAGCATTGACCTGAAAATGAAATTTCCAACTTAAACTTTCATAAATCTGAAATGCTTTGGAGCATAGACGTCAGCTTGATCTCTTTTTGAAGAAGATACTTGGCTGATTATTGCTGAAGTGAAAAAAAGTTTTTTAAAAAAGTGAACTTAAAAAAAAGTTATAGAATTTTACATTTATTGTTATGGAAAATGCACAAAATTTTTATATGAAATATATATTTTCCAAAACACATTTTACTCTAAAACTGTGTGAAAATCAAAGCCTAAATAAATCTAAACAAGTTGTGTTCCAAATTTGAGGTTGATATCTCAAAAAAAAAAAAAAAAAAAAAAAAAAAAAAAGCTTTCTGTAAGATTTTGTTTGGGTGCAGTACCAAAAGTTTCCACCACATGAAATTTGTTTCCCATTCATTTCCAATGCGTGGGAATCATGTCCATGATTTTTTGTTTTGTTTGTTTGTTTGTTTGTTTGTTTGTTTTGATTTGTTTTTTGTTTTGTTTTGTTTTGTTTTGTTTTGTTTTGTTTTGTTTGTTTTGTTTTGTTTTGTTTTGTTTTGTTTTGTGTGTGTGTGTTTCACACAAGCAAGTGCCAAAACCTTTACCAAGTTTCATACCATTCCGATGAAGTAAAAAAATTATTAAAAATTATAAAAAATAAATACATAAATAAAAATCAGTTAAAAAATGACCGAAAAGCACCAGAGGGTTAAGCAAATTCGAATTCAAAGGGCTAATAAAAAAAAAAGCAATAAAAGGAATGTGGCAAGAAATGTGGGGTAATGAGGGAAAGGGAAGAGTAGTAGGCCATAAGAGAGCAGTTTGTGGTAATATAAGGGAAGATTTGGTTATTTCTCATCTCTTAATAGGACATACAGCACTCAATCAGTCTTTAAATATCATTGGAAAACATGTACAGGCTTCTGTAGCACATGTAGAATCCCAGAGACAGAGGAGCATGTTTGAATACATCAGATATAATAATGAAAGAAATTCAGAATTTAGATAAAGAGTTTTTTTTTGTTGTTGTTGTTTGTTTTTTGTTTGATACTCCACATCTCAGTAGGTGGCAGAAATGCACAATATGTTTACTTGCCAACAGCAACTAATTCGAAGAAGAAGAGAAAGCCCAGAGGAGACCCGATAAAGCCCTGGAAGCAACAGTGGAAACACGACTGGCCCTGGCATGCACTGACACACTCGCTTTTGGCCCAACAGTGGAAATGCGGCTAATGATCAAGATCTATCAAGCTCCAAATTACCAAACAAGCACCATATCAGTACTGAACAAGATTTCCAGTCTTCTGAAATTGTTCAGTATTTGTTCGAGTAAAAGATCGTACATAATGCAGTTGTAGCTGTCAAATCACATTCACACTTTCAAACTGGAAAACTGAATTTTAATTTTTAGGTGACATGTTCCTTTAAAAGAGAGACTGGTGTAAATGATTAGTTGTATCTCAACAACAAGAGTGTCTTTCCTTCTTCAACGACATGCAGCTTCAGGAACGCATTTGGGAAAGGATTAAAGATGCTGATCCTGTTAAAATATACTCTTCGTTCCCAGCACTGCTCCATCCTCTCACTACACAAACATGTCACACCTCTATTTATTGTCCTCCTCTGGATGTCTCTCTCTCCCTCTGTATCCCACAGCTCTTTCGCTTCCTGGAAGTGAAGATTTCGCAGTTGCTCTCTTTTGTCAGCATTCAAACTTCTCCCAAAATTCATGAATCACCCCACAGTGTGTTTGCTTTTACTTCCAAGTGTAGAACATCTGTAAGAGTGTGAATCTGATTGCGTTATCTGTTTGGATGGCGAGCTAAGCACTCACACATGCGGCATCTACAGTTAGTGCTGCAGTCTAATGGGATACGATGGAGCTTCCTTTGGGCAGTTTTCTAGGGTTCCTTTCTTCTACAGGAAATGGATGCAGATGATTATTAACTAGGATTCATCTAGTCTACATAAGAAGCAGGAGAAACTTGATGAATTCAGTGTGTGCCCATGTGCATATAACAGGCCAAGGCAGAGCCACATATGAAATGTTTTATCAACCCGTGCAGTTCAACATTTACATGTATGCATTTAGCAGATGCTTTTATTCAAACATTTACATATATACACCAAGCATAGATGCTTTAAAGGGGACCTATGCCCCTTTTACAAGATGTAATATAAGTCTCTGGTGTCCCCAGAATGTGTCTGTGAAGTTTCAGCTCAAATGCCCCACAGATCATTTATTATAGCTTGTCAAATTTGCCCCTATTTGGTTGTGAACAAAAACACACCATTTTTGTGTGTGTCCCTTTAAATGCAAATGAGCTGCTGCTCCCCGCCCGCTTTCCAGAAGAGGGCGGAGCTTTAACAGCTCGCGATTTGGTTGATCAACAACAACAAAGCTGGAGAATCTCACACAGACACAATGAGGATTGTCAGTAACGGTGTTCAGCCTTACATTGTTCAAACCGGAGTCGAACACTGATGGAGAGACTCAGGAAGAAGTTACAACTTTTAGAATGAAACTGGACGTTTCTGAATGGTTAATGGATAAATTTAAGTTGCTGTGGAGTTGATTCAACTCATCGACTAGCATGTGTTAATCTTTGGTGCAAATCCAGCGTTGATTTGACCCTCGTCTGTGAAACAGTCCGGCGTAAAATGACGGCATGGCAACAACACTCTACTACAACAACTCTTCCTCTTCTCTAAAGCAGCCCAACATGGTCTCACCCCCTTTGTTGAGTGTTCTTGGGGGCAGGGTTTATGTAAATTTTGGAGTTTGTGATGTCACTAATGCTGGGTACACACCACAAGACATTCGGGCTGATTTTGGGCCGATTTCTCCCTTCCGACAATCCTAGGTAATGTCCCGATTATCTTGATGGTTCTATAGATTATCTTATCAGATTTTCCTGTGGTGTGAGGTGTGTTAAGAGTGACTGAATCTGCTCGGAAGAACGTTGGAGCCGCCCCGATCGCGAATCGTAAATATTCATGTTGAATATCCTGATGTGTGGGGGGAACCCCGAGGACAAACACGTGCACGCTTGGAGATTATCACGTGAAACGAAACAATATCCAATCAGAAAGCGAGCTGACAGAAGACAGAAGCATAACAAATGCAGTCATGGCGCAGCACAAAGTTAAATGGATTTGGACAGCAGAGATGGAGGATCAGCTTGTCAATTTGTGGCAACAGCACAAGTGTTTATACAAAAGTGTCTAGTAAAACATACCAAAATCATTCCAAACACTATCAACGCAATTTCTTCCTACCTATCGTACGTCATGTTTATTCTGAAGTCTCGAGAGATTTTGCGAGATTTCCCGTGTTCACAGTCGGGACACTGGTTGAAAATCTGTTCGTGTGTGGTGTGCTGTGTTTGTCACATCACGGCACACCACACACTATAGGAGCAAAACGGTTAAAACTAGGATTTTTTTGTCCTCATGTTTGTGGTCTCTCACACAAGCTTCTTCCCAGGTTATGCTGGGTATACACTAAAAGATTTTTGAAAACTTATAAGATTTTCAAAAATCTTTTAGTGTGTACCCAGCATAACCTGGGAAGAAGCTCGTTGTAGCCCTTAAACAGCGATTTCTGTAAAAGAAAATATCTCCCTTTGCATTGAACTTTGAGCATCGTAACTTTGCAGATGCTGTTTATGCTCAAACAGCAACACTAAAGTTAAAAAAGTGAAATCATAATCAACCACCCCTTTTAATCTAGTAACTCACAAAAGAGGAACAATTTGTCAAAGAGCCAAAAATATTCATAATATACAATGCTAGATTTATTAGACAGCTAAATTAGGCAACTAGAGAAGAGGAGAAATGCAGAGAAAGAAAATAGAAAACAAATTAAATATACAGAAATAAAATACATTTAAAAAAAATAAATTGTAAGAACGATTCACAATAGTACTATTATTACTGTATTTTTATCAAATAAATGCAGCCTTGGTGAGTATAAGAGACTTCTTTCAAAAACATTAAATCTTATCAGCCTCATCAGCTTTAGAACAATATGAGTCATTTTTGGGGTTGAATTTCCAACCAAATATACTAAATTGTGAGATATCTACAACTGCAATAAAGCCCTGGAATTTTGGACTATATCACATCTTCGCTATTTCCCGTAGGTGTGGACAAAGTGCAATATCAGCATAACACATTTTGCCATATGAAACGAGCATTCATAGACTCTCATTAGCATCTTTTCTTGGACCTTAAGTCCGATGTGTATGATATTGTCTCAGCTGGGCCATGGGGGTTGATTGTGAGTGCCGTTAGCGCGGATGCCACTTCTGATCCCACCCACACTGGGAATCCCAGCCTTTGATGTGTTCTAGGGAATTTGCACAAGAAGATGCAGGGTTGGATTAAGACTGGCCTGCGTTGCCCATCACTGGCCTGCTTTCCAACTTAGCAAACTCCACTTTGTTTGCTCTGTAAATAGATGTCTCTATGAGGCGAGCTCTTCTGGCTCTTTGTTGGAGGTTCCAGCACTCTGTCACAAAGCTGATCTGGATGGTCCCCACCGCGCAGAGGAGGCATTCACCAGCTGGGTGGGTAATCGGGGACACGGGAACACCCCAGGGCATTGTGCACAGTTACTGCTGCTCCTTCACAAACTGCAGCCGGCCGTGTGTCTCTTCTGCAAGACAAACTCCTCTGGTCTGTCGCCATGTTCCTAAACGAGTCAGAGTCAGTCACATACAGTACTTTACTCCAGGAGTAAATCTCATGTCATTACAGTATACCTCATTCAGTTTAACTATGTTATAGCTATTGATAGACTCCAGCAGAATAGTATACTTTGCAAAATGCGCCTCAGACAGACGCTTTAAAGCGATAGTTCACCCAAAAAAAGAAAATTGGGGTGGTGTGGCCTAGTGGTTAAAGATAAGTGCTGATTCATAAACTGTGAAAGGTGCTTAAAGGAATAGTTTTCTGCAAGAATATTCTGTTATTTTATATTCTGTCTCATGTCATTTTAAACTAAAGATTTCTTATATACCTAGCTAACTGTTAGCATTACCATTCATCTCAAAAACAATAACTTTTTTCTGTACTGAAGGGTGCTGTTAGGATTAGAAACACATGAATACCCAATCAAAACAACAGTGGAATGGGTCAGGTCTAAGTTCAAGTAAATCTTTAGGGGTCAATGTAGTCATCGCTATGTGGTTTTTCAAACACTAACAGGTCTCGTGGATCATTACCCCGCTAATTATACACCTGCCATCAAGGTCTTTTCCACCTCGGTCAATACAATCAGACGCACTGAAACATGCGGCGCTGAACAATCAATCATTTTGGAGTGTCTCCATTACGCCTGGCTGAGCGCTTTTCATGACACTATTTTTTGTTTTATCCAGCTAATCTGAAGTTCTGTCAGGTACAAATGCTACTCTGCAAATTAAAGGTTCACACACAATGCCAGCTGATGTCGAGAATTATTAAAAACAGATAGTTCCTCTAAGTTCTGATTGAATTAGCTAATTGTACAACAGTTTCCCAACAAATCCTTTATTAATCCATGTTAATATTAATGGTCACACTTTAGGGTCCAGTTCTTACTATTAAATGACTATTAACTATGACTTTTGCCTCAATACACTCCTAATTACTGCTTATTAATAGGTAGCTGTTAAGTTAGGATTAAGGGATGTAGAATATGGTCATACAGAATAAGGCATTAATATATGCTTTATAAGTACTAATAAACAGCCAATATGCATGCTAATAAGCAACTAGTTAATAGTGATAATTGAACCCTACACTAAAGTATTACCATATTAATTTATTAACTATTGTTCATTGTAAATTCATGTTTGTTCATATTACAACTTTTGGTAACACTTCAGTATAGGGAACATGTATTCATCACTATTAACTACAGCTTTTGCCTCAATCAACTCCTAATTTAATGCTTATTAATAGTTAGTAAGGTAGTTTTTGTAGCGTTTAAATTTAGGTATTGGGTAGGATTAAGGAATGTAGAATGAGGTCATGCAGAATAAGACATTAACATTTGCTTTATAAGTACTAATAAACAACCAATATACTAGTAATTTGCAAGCTAATAAGCAACTAGTTAAAAGTAAGAATTGGACCCTAAAATAAAGTGTTACCCAAATTTTATATGTAGAAATGAATACACAGACATGTAGAATTTATACAAATTTATATGTAGAAATTGACATTAACCTAGATTAATAAATTCTGCAAAAGGATTGGTCATTGTTAGTTCATGATAAAAAATGTTAACATAATTAATCTCTTTATAAAATGCCATCAGTTTGTCCAGTGTCCAACAATGAACATGCATGTATTGCAAGAGAATTGTCTTTTTTTTTTTTTTTTCCCTAAACTGTCACTTTTTAATCAACAAATGTCATCACATCTCAAATTATGATGTTCAACAGCACGTCCTGAGAAGGGACATTTATATATATATATATATATATATAATCAAATGACTGACTCCATTTTCTTGCTAAGGCATTTTTTTTTTTTTTGCAAATGCATTACAATGAATTCCTTTTTACCACTTATTTTTTATGATGGATTTTCATATTTAAAGATCAAAAGTCTGGATCTATAATAAAACCACTATTAACATAGTATTGTGCAAGGAATTACATGAAAATAAGTCTTTATGTATTGATAATTTGCCCTTGTAATCATAAATTGTGAGCAAATTTCAGCTGGAAACTGCAGTGAAATGTATGTTTTTGCAGAAACATAGGCAGTCACGTATTCCAATGAGCCTGGGCTGCAAAAATAACTGATGATGTCATGATAAAAAGTTAAGAAAAATCAATGACCCAAAAAAAGATCTGTAAACAGGGTTGTTTTGTTTTGTTTTAGGGACCTGAGATGCAAATTAGCATATGCTATAATCTGTATGTACAATGTACACTTTTTTTTGTACTGTTTCTATTTAAATAACCAATAAATAGAATAAAATACTTACTATTGAACACTGATGTATTTTATCATAAGCAAAAGCTGCCGCAATTGCTTATTCTATGCAGTTAGCCACAAGAGGCATTGTGTTTAATGAAATCACAATGCCTGTCCTTCCTCACTGCTTTATTTTGCATACAAAAGCTCATAGCACTCAGCACTACTCCCTAGTTTCTGAGCCAGTCATTTCTGGCCTGATACGAGTCAGCCAGATGACTCCTAAAGGTTACTCAGGTTAAATGGTATTTGATTAAAATCAGGAGATTTCCCACTCCTTTTTCCCAGGGTTGCTTTGGCCTGCTGGGAATAGAGAGAGAAAAATCAGCTCCATCATGTGGTGCTTCTCTTGTTGGGTGATGGAGGAGAAAAAAGGGTCCCTGGACGCGTGTGTGCGCGTTCGGCTGCCCCGAAAAAAAAAGTAAATAAAAAAGCTTGCCACTGTTTATCAAGCCACAGCAAATCCAATTAGCCCATGGCCTGCCTCCCAACCCTATTAACCTGCTCAGCTGTGAGAGCACTCAACAGCACTGCCAATATCTCATTTCTCCTGCCGCCGATAAGATCGGCTCAAGATATTCAATGGGTTTCACTTCAGCTCAATCACACAGATGCTGAGACTTAACCGCCGCTGCCGGCGGACCACCTCACGCTCGTTCTTTCTTTTTGTCTTTCGGCCATCCGTTTCGCTCTTTTCTCACATGTACGACAGCCCAAAAAGGAGCGAGAATGAGAGAGAGAGAAAAGCAGCCCGTCAGGACAGTAAGTTGTGGGGGAACGGCTCTTTTCTTCCAGACAGAGATCAGGCGGAGGCAGCGTCTGACAGGAGGGAAACTGATTTTCCTTATCACGGCCGGCCCACAAAGGACCAGGCCAGGCCCGCGTGATTAGCATTCCTTGGTGGAGATGTGTCGGCCGCGCTTCTATCACAGAGACAGATTGAGCCTTTCACTCAGGCCGGCCGCTGACTGACACATGGCCCGGCCAGGAGGACAACATTGTTATTTGAGTTCAGAAATCAATTTGTATCAAATGTACACTGTAATTTATTTGTTGGCTTTGAAGGAAACCTGGCTAAGATAAATGGGAATGGACTGTTTTCTTCTCCTCCTCTCGCCCGTAGCCGAGCTGATAAAGTTCTTGTGAAACCCATGATAGTTCCAGTCAGAGCCAAAGTGACAAAACATGTTTAAAGTTGCGCAGTGATCTCTAAATCTCAAAAAGAACACCTTGTTGGACATGATAGAACATTTCTACCTTTTCCCTCCCTGCTGTCACAGCGCCGCTGACATGCAGCTTTAGTATTTTTTATTTTTTTTCGCTGACATTTTCTTTATCAGCCTCATCTCACGGGGAGAGATGTTTGTAGCGTTTTTTATATTTTCAACTCCATCCCCAGCAAGCCTCCGAGCTCAGAGATCAAGATGTTCTTTCAGGATTAAAAAGATTCATTTCAGCCTCTCATGTATCAAGCCTCTGAAACAATATTCATGCATTGCGATATGTTTCTGAGATTGTGCGATTCTATATGTTGAATGTTCTTTCTGTTTTGTTTCTGCAAACGCTGAGTTTGGAATTGCTTTTTAATGTTAAACATACTAGTGGATCAATACCACGCTTAATGCATCATTTTAATGAATTATTCTGGCATTAATGCATGTCCCTGATAATGTTTTTCCTATTGAAATCAACATTGAACTGATTTTAGTTTGAGATGCCAGTAAAATAAGCTAAGAAAAATAATATGCATGCATTGTATCACAGCATGTGAATCAGGCTATTATTAGCATATTCATCTGCTAATAACAGACACTCAGTTTATTATAACATGCTAATGTTATTAGAAAAAGGATGCGTCTTCCACAATGTACAAGTAGATATACAAAACAATCCCCCATTTGATAAAGCCAGCAGAAACCAATTTGGTTACACTTTATTTTTATGGTCCACTTTAGAAATTCTGTTGACTGTAAGAAACGCTCCACCTACATGCCAACTGAAGGTCCTTGCACACTGAGTCCGAAATTTTCGCACGTTAAAAAATAAACACAACCTCACGTTGAGTCAGTCATGTTTACACACTGCCTCCCAAACTTTCATTCGTCATAAAAAATATTTGGATCGGGTTCAATTTTCTGCATTTTTCGCAATCGTAGCAGGCATTTTGAGAAGCGTTTTGACAATTCAGAGCCATCGTACAAATGGACGCCAAAATCCAGAATGGCGTCTGACAAGTTGATCCAATTTTGTCTCACAGCCAATGCACTGTATGACAAACAAAGTGTGGAATACAAATAGTATTAATCTATACAAAAAGTATATATATAAAACTGAGCCACTGACATCCTGAAGAAAACTTTGAATCGCTTGGGAAAGTCCCACAGCTCCTTGATAATGAGTCAAGTCAAGTCACCTTTATTTATATAGCGCTTTTTACAATGTAGATTGTGTCAAAGCAGCTTTACATTGATAACTGGTACATTATTTGGCTGCACAGCAGCTCTTAAAGAATAGTGTCAATGCAGGCAGATCAAAGCACTGTTGAATATCAAATGTCAAGTCAAATGTCAAGTGTCCCCAACTAAGCAAGCCAAAGGCGACAGCGGCAAGGAACCCAAACTCCATCAGGTGACATCAGGTGGCAGACAAGTGGCAAATAGGTGTTTAAATGGAGAAAAAAACCTTGGGAGAAACCAGGCTTAGTCGGGGGGCCAGTTCTCCTCTGGCCAACAGTGCTTTGTTACGATTCAGGTTGCCATCGTAAGTCCAATAGGATCACAACATTCAAAGTATTTATTCCAGTTCCATCCAATTGAGGATCGTATTCATCACGCCGGTATGGACGGTTGTTGAGGAACTGTGTCGTGGCTGTCGTGTCGATGAGGCCCTCACAGTGGATGATCTAGTTGACTCAGTCTCTGCTGATACTTCAGGGCTGCGTTGTGGTCGTGTCAAGGCGCAGGTCCTTGGTCTCACCTGGATACGGCCCGGATCCGGTTGACTACGGTGAACCTCGGGATAACCAGAAAGACTAATATTAGCGTAGATGCCATTCTTCTTCTGATGTAACGAGTACATCAGGTGTTATAGGAAGTGTTCCCGGTTCCGGCTGACCTAATTTATGCAGCCTAATAATCCTTTAACGGATTTGAAAATATAAATTGGTAATGTGTTATGTGTATGCCAGGTTAAAGAAATGCGTTTTTAGTCTAGATTTAAACTGACAGAGTGTGTCTGCTTCCCGAACAATGCTAGGAAGATTGTTCCAGAGTTTAGGTGCCAAATAGGAGAAGGATCTACCGCCTGCGGTTGATTTTGATATTCTAGGTATTATCAGCTGGCCTGAATTCTGAGATTGCAATAGACGTGAAGGACTATAATGAATTAGGAGCTCGCTCAGGTACTGGGGAGCTAAACCATTTAGTGCTTTGTAAGTAATTAGCAAGATTTTAAAATCTATACGATGTTTAACAGGAAGCCAATGCAGTGTTGACAGAACTGGGCTAATATGGTCATACTTCCTAGTTCTAGTAAGAACTCTAGCTGCTGCATTTTGTACGAGCTGTAGTTTATTTATCAGGCGAGCAGAACAACCACCCAGTAAAGCGTTACAGTAATCTAGCCTTGAGGTCATGAACGCATGAACTAACTGTTCTGCATTTTTCATTGAGAGCATATGTCGTAGTTTAGATATATTTTTAAGATGGAAGAATGCGGTTTTACAGATGCTAGTAACATGGCCTTCAAATGAAAGATTGGTATCAAAGAGCACACCCAGGTTCCTAACTGACGACGAAGACTTAACAGAGCAGCCATCAAGTGTTAGACAGTATTCTAGGTTATTACGTGAAGAAGTTTTTGGTCCAAAAATTAGAATCTCTGTTTTTTCTGAATTTAGTAGTAGGAAATTACTGGTCATCCAATTTTTTATATCAGCTATGCATTCCGTTAATTTTGTGAATTGGTAAGTTTCGTCAGGGCGCGAAGAAATATAGAGCTGAGTATCATCAGCGTAACAGTGAAAACTAACGCCATGCTTCCTAATGATATCTCCCAAGGGTAGCATGTACAGAGTGAACATAATGAGGTGGAACTCTCCTTCCTCTCTACGCAATCTCAGGAGTGGATGGACCCAATATTTCCTCTTTCTTTTTCTCTCTTTAAGAAGAGAGAGGACAACAAAATCAACCACACTGCTTGAAGAATTTTTTCGCAACAGATTAATTAATACGCATCGGACTCAGTGTGCATGACGAATTTTTAGGATGATGAATACGAAAAAACGCATATGAAAATTTCGGACTCAGTGTGCAAGGACCTTAACTCTCATTAGAGTATTAGTACACTGTTAGGGTTAAGTGTAGGGTTAGTAGAATAAGGGTTTAGGTGTAGTAGAATAAGTTGACATGTACTTGCAATTTTATAGTCAGTAGAATGCTTGTTTGGGGACCTTCACAATAAAGTGTTAGCAGATACTAAGCAGACAGTCTACTAATACTCAACTAATACTCTAATGAGAGTTAGTTGACATGTAGGTGGAATGTTTCTTATAGTCAACAGATTGTCTAAAGGGGACCATCAAAATAAAGTGTTACCACAAATTCATCTACTGTATTCATTTACAATTTTTAGAACTTACCTGTGAGGTTATAGTGTGAACGCAGCTCTCTATGAAGGCTGGTGAATGGACACAGACAAAACTGAAAGATAAACAACAGCTAAAGTAACTACAGGTTACTACATCCTTCTAAAGGAATTACTGGCCATTTGGATCAGTATTCTAAAGTGAAGATCATGGTAACCCACTAGTATTGATTCATGTGTTACTACTTCCGGTAACACTTTAGAATACTGATCCAAATGGCCAGTAATTCCTTAAGAAGGATGTAGCACTTGAGTCATTACTATTCAAAAACCTCAAAAGCTTACAATGACTTCAGTCATTACTAGAGAGTTTTCTGGGAGGTATGAAAACATAGTAGTTACTGATTAGCTAATAGTGAACTACCTCATTCAACTGAGCACTATTATTTACTAATTTGTTAATCAGAGCTTCTTGTTAGTTAATAGTAGTTACTAGAATGATAATATTGTGTTACTCATTTGTTCCTGTGTAGTTATTAATTGATGATGGAACAGTATTCTAAAGTGTTGCCAAACATTTAATGTTGTTTATATGTCTATGTGGTATTTTTAATATGCTTTAAGACAAACCATGTGCAAAATCATAAGTCAACACCATTGCTTAGTATTTTCTGTTTAAAACTGCAGTGATCTAAAGACAGTCTCAAAAACGCGGTTTGAAATCGCTAGTGTTTCTGACGTCACAAACTACCTTGTAACCAATCACGTCAACGTGTGGGCGGGCTTTAGCATATCATTAACTATGAGCATTCTGAAGCAGGAGAACCTCAAGAGAATATATCCTGGTATATTTTTCTGTTGAAATGAAAAATTGGGTAGATTTAGCAAAATAGCAATATAGGGTGTATGATGTATATAACGATGTTATGCTGAACTATATGCCTTTCTCCACTGACGTTCTGAGTTGTTCAAAGCGTTTCTAAGGATGCAGATTTTTAGAAGGCAGCTTGCTGACTCGTGAACGGGAACATGGCTTGTGTAACATTAGCAACACATTATTAGCTGTTTTCAGGCTAATCATATTAATTACCGTCCGACGTTGTAAAAAGCGATACCATTGTGCAGTGTTTACCTCAGTAAGTTGACCGAGTGGATCTCTGAGCTCATGCGAGTGAGTGGAGGCGGGGCTAATTAGCATATTCATAGATCCACATATACTAAATGAAGCAAGGGTGTAGAGTTACATTCAAGCTATTTTTTTAAAAAATATGTCACTTTGGTGATCAAAGATGAGTTTTAAGAGATATTTTTTTTGACTACACAGGGACTCTAACTAACACATGAGTTAATGTTTGACTCATGAAGAACTAAACCATTCATTAATGATTACCGCATCAGCAACTAATAAAGAATCAAATTTATAGATTAAGGGGCCGTTTACACAACACCATTTTCAACTAAAAGCAGAAATCCTTTAATGCGTTTTGGTCGTTCATTTACATGACAATGGCGTTTTGGGGGCCTGAAAAGTACACGTTTTTGAAAACGATACCATTATCATCTCTGTGTAAACTACAAAAACACAAATTATGAAAATGCTGACGTCATGCGCATGCATATTACATGTTCAGTCTAAAGGCGTGAAGAATTTCTTTACAAAGTGACATCGCCAACTACTGGCCTGGCATGAATAATACAACATTTTTAATCATTTTCTCGGATCCATGTGAACGGGGATCATTTTGACAACATTGTCATCTGTACGGGGAAAAAACGCAAACTTTTCCGTTTTTAGTACATTGTTGTCGTGTAAATGTACCCTAAGTCATATATAAATTGTTATTAATCATGGATTAATGTTACCATGAATTAATTCCCTATCGACATCTAATATTAACTAATAGTGTAAATGTGTTAATTGGCAAAATGGGTTGAAGCTATGCATTTCAACTTCCAGCCATTTTGAATAATGATTTGGAAAGATATCATTATGTTCTGACTGTACTTGTTGAGGCACAAGACTATTAACGCATTACTGTATATTGTAAAGTGTTACCAAAACATTTTAAAATGAATCCTGCTAAACAGCCAGAATCACAGTATGCTAATCCAGTTGTACGTTATACAAGTAAAATACATCAGTCAAACTACAAAGAAAGATTTTTTTTTTTTTTTTAGCAAATTATTATACAGCATTGATTTCCTGATTTGCTTTGAATGCAAACTTCCTATATGTATGCAAATGTAATCCACATAAATGTACTCCATTCTCTTTCATTTGTTCTATCACAAACATCTGCGGATGGGACCAGCTAACCAAAGACTAGTGCAGCATAATCTAATAAACTATGGAAAAATACACAGCCATGTAAATGAGACACTGTTTTTTTTTTTTTTGTTTTTTTTTTTTACAAAAAGATGAAAAACAAATCAGCATCTCTTCTTGCAAAAATAAGAGCAATAAAGACATTCAATTCTATTAGATGCTCAAGCCAATGTAACATCTCTTTCTCTCTTTCGCTCTCTTTTCCGTGGAGCTCGAAAAAACAGGTGGTTATCTAAAACACATCAAATATGTGCTGAGCCTCTGGCTTGACACTGGAAGCTTTCTTAGTTCATTTTTTCATGGGGGCCAAAAGCATGCTGTCCTGAATTGGAGTCCAAATGTAGATATGCAAATGCCCTCAAAAGGAAGGCCGATTGAAAAAGGATGTCTCTGAGGCTCAAAGCGGCATACTCTAAAGCTAAACAAGATTAGGAAAATTGAATCATTTCAAAAGCTGTGGGCAGAATGTAAACTTGTTAGCGTTCTAATCCTTAGGCCAGGTGACCAGTTTAACGTCTATCTACACGCCGAAGAGAGACGGGAACCAGAGCCAAGCGCTGTAGCTGGGTTTATTGGAATTAAATAACAGCCCAGCTCATGTTCTTCAGAGAAAACCAAGCCCTGCTTTCATTTGTAACCTTTTTGTATCAGTCGGACTCCAGCGGTCCGCCGGCCACGTCCGACATACAGTTTCCATCCTGTTCGACATAATTCACTTTCTGTGTACCAGATGTTGCACGGAGACGTATTGTTCCCACCGCGAATGTTTTTCAAAGAAAAGAGTAACATCAAAATGATCATTTATTGTGATAGTTTATACTTTTTGCCTTGCGTCTACATGGCCTTTTGTGAACTGGAATATCCTCCATTAACTATTGCAGGACTGGGAATGGCAGGACGGTCACTTCCTGTTGTTTATACTCCATCATTCCAGTGCGATGAGCCACAATGATGTTTGTTTTTACAGTACGGACACTTCCCTTAAAAGAAAAAAAAAAAAAAAGTTTTATTAATTCTGAGCTTATTATTGGTAGTTTATTTATTCCCTTATCAAGTTACAATGCTTATAGTCCTAAAAAAACCCTGATCACAACTTCCTCCCTACTGCAAAACATGACCTCTTAAACTACCACGGTAACTTTTAATAGCTACACAGATGCTTAAAAACTCATAGAGCCGCAGATTCTAGTTATATTCTGGAGGAAAACATAATTTGGGCTGAAATCAATAAATGCAGGCATGATAACAGTGGCTGAGTTCCTCATCCAGAGGATGGTGACTGGCAGGGCAGTAAAGAGAGCTTTTGTGTCAGCACTAGATCATTGGGTGAATATCCAAAGCTTGTCAGGTTACGTCCTGCAGACACTCAGACTGCCGTGCCCACCGCCGGTCGATTCACAATGATTTTTCGTCAGAGTTTGTTCTGAACGAATGCGGAGAGTTCAGTCAAAAGAAATTCTGATATTATTCACTCACGGTCATATGGTCCCAAACCTATATGACTCTTTCTTCCATAAAATACAAAATGAGGATTATTTAGCTCATATTCACCCAACAACAGTTCATAAATGACAAAAAACCCCATTAATCAATAAATTTGGTCCATATATGAGTCACATGTGGTGTATTTGATTTGAGAGCCCTTGTGAAAAAGAAGTACACTTTAGCAAATTTATATTAAATTTGTATTAATTATTTTGGCCCACTTAAGTAGGACTTAAGTAAATCTTTAAATGTAATTTCATAATTAATAAATGTCTTCAAAATATGATTAAAGTATACTGCTGAATTTACTGACAAGCATTTACAGTATTTCTATTGAAACTTGTATGTCATGTATTTGAATATATTTGTAATGATGAAGCTGCAATTTAGTGCATTTCAAATGTGTTAACCTTAAAAGTAATATTGAATAACACAGTTAAAATTATAATCAAGTACATGTGCTTTAGTATGTTAGTCAACAAATCAAAATAAGTATACTTTAAAGGGGTCATGAACTGCATTGTTTTAAAATGTTTCCTGGGGTGCACTTATAATGCTAGTATGCTTTTTACATCAAAAATTGTCATAATTTAGAAATAAAAGGCATTTTTCCTACCCTGATTTTGGCCCTCTGATTTGAACGCTCTGTTTTAAGGGGCGTGTCTTCTGTGAGACTTCAGTGTAAACGCCCACTGCTGTGACTGGCTAACATCTTTGCAATATGAAATAGCTAAGTATTTCTCTCTCAAAACTTTTAGCACGTTTTTACTATTACAGCTCTCAAGGTTAACTAATCGTGAAAAGTGTTGAATATAGCATTACATTTAAATCTATGGCATTATATTTAGATCGCGGCATGAAAAGTTGCAGTGATGAACATTGTAGTCGATCACAGACATGTTGTTGAGCGCATGAAAGCAGTGATCTCGTCATTGCAACTCAATTTCTGCACACTAACGAAAGCTTTCATCATAACTAGCAGTGTAAACCCGATGCAACTAAGAGATTCTGTGAATAAAATGGGAGTTTTGGCGCAAGTCACTGATAAACTCGCGCTGTTTGATTGACAGCTCCAGCGATTGTAAAGGGAGTGTTCTTTGGTTGCTTTCTATATATAATTTAATCACCGTTTAAATAATGACACATAGACAAAGAACATCTGACTGTATATGAATCATTACATATCAGATCAGGCATTAGAACAGTAACTTAAGTAACTTACTGTTAACTTAACTTAGGAACATGTTGTTGCATTACTGTCGAGTTCATATCGTAAAAGTCTGTTTGCAAAGCCTGCACCGAAATGTGGTTGATTTACCATTTACCATTCTTGGCAAAGAACAGCATGAAGATTCTTCAAAAATTCTCCTTTTTGTGTTCCATGGAAGAAATACAGGTTTGGAATTAAATGAGGGTGCATAAATAATGGAACTGGGAAGTATGTACATGCATGACAATTTAGTAGAATGACCTTTTTTTCCTCATGTATGGAAATAAAGCGGCCAGCATTAGAAGGTAAAGAGGTAAAGGTACTTTTCTCCAAAGTTATTTTGACTGTGGTTTTCTAAATCTCTGAAATATATGAAACAGGCGTCTGTTCACCTTGAAGTCTCCCCACAATGTTTTTAACTGTTTTCATTTAGAATTTTTACATTTAAAGTGCAGTGAGTAGAATAAGAACATTGTCTCCAATGATTTACAGTGATTGTACGGTAAATGTGCTCCATCTGGCTTTTGCGCTACTGCTTATACCCGTATAATCCACTAGCACTAAAGGTTCACTATAGCATTTGATCAGCTGGGAAACTCTTTCAATATGACCTTTTGTACTTTCTATTCATAGCGAGATGAGATCTGTGCCATATTAACAGCGCAGCGATCCCTTTCCTGCTCGGATCTCGAATGTCTTTGTGGGAAATAAATATTGAGCTACGCAGCTCAGTCTGCAACACGTGCCACAAATCTCTGGATGTGCTCACAGTCGTATTTGTAAAGATTCAACTACACAACAATCCCATTATCTCCATCATTAAATTCTGCATTATTAAATCTCCACCTTTATCTATGGCTGTGTTTCTAAGTTATCAAAACTTTTTCTTCAAAAGATTTTTAATCCAAGTTGTATGTTAAGTACATTTATGTTTGGTATTTTAAGCTCTTCGGTGTAGTTAAATCCTGTACTTGCATATGTTAAATATCATAAATCAACATGACTTGTTGTGGAGCACCCATAAATCTTTCACTATAGGGACTTAAACAGCATATGTGACCTGACAACAGGGGAACATGATCACAAAATCCAATCGCCATGTAATGTGGCAGTGACCTCTCTTGTCTCAGTTTGTCAGGGACACAAGCTTGCTTTACTGAGAGGACTCTTAAATGCTATGCTAACTCTTGAACCTGAGCTGGAGGATTTATTTTGGCCTAAATGTACTTGTGAAGCACCTTACAGCCAAATCCAGAAGAAACAGATTTACAGCTTGGAGTGACGTATATTTAGGGGTGGGTTGAAAAGTGAAGAGGTGATAAATGTTGCTCAACATGGTGCCAAGAACCAGTGAATCAAAGACAGAACCAACAATCAGGTCATTTCTTCTATGCAGTACTTTTTGACTTGAAAATGAATGTTTTGTAATTTGCATAATGACAATTTAGACAGTTTTCTAATTGTGAAAATATACAGATCTGCATTTTTTTATTATTTTATGAAACAGGATGGAATGTTTAAGAGTGACACAAACCAATACCACAAAATCACAGAATCCATTGCTGAAACTCACTGTTGTTTATGCTGCTGTTTTCCTTCCAAAATGATGTCAGTTCCTGGTGGATGATGTCATGATGGAACTGGCTTTTGTCAGTTAAAGGGATTGGGGTATTGAGGACACAGGAAGATCCTATAAATTGATCATCATTTGAAATTATTTCAAAGAAAACATGTTTTAATTTGAATCATGTTCATTGTATTTTAGTATTATTTATATGCTATTATAGTTTTTATTAACATTTTTATTTTTTGTCACATTTATTTTTTTATATTTATAGTTTTTATTTTCATTTAATTTTGTGCTTTTGTAATTTTTATTATTATTATTTTTTAAATATTACTAATTTATTTTAATTTCAGTTTTATTACTTATTTCCAGTTTTCAGTTAGTTGCAAAGGTAACATTTTTCCTTTTCATTTACTTTAAGTTTTTCCATCTTAAGCCGCCTTTCCACTGAAATTACCCAGAACAATTTGTCCCAGGAACTTTTTTCCCCCAGACCTGTTGCTGTCTGCATTTCCATCACGGTCTAAAGTACCATGAAGATTAGTCCGGTGACGTAGGACTGTGCACGACTTTCCAGTTCCCGCTGGATTTCTGGAAGGTTAATAAAGCCTGATCCTCATCGTTGGTCCATTGGTCAAGTTTTTAAATTCCATTGTTGATTCAAATAGCAAACAACTCTTACTGTACACACTGCAACAGACTTTTAAAAATGGTGGTTGAAATAAAATGCTGCGTGAACTCAACAAATCAGCATGTTCAGTGCCCAAGTCCCACCCCTGAAAGTTCCCGAACTTTGAAAAAGTACTACCTTGTGAGCAGGGACTTTCTGAGGGGGAAATTTTAACCCGGAACTTCATTTAGACCCTGGTTCCTGCGGTCGAAACACACCGAGCACCACCCCAAAGTCCCTAGTTCCTGGATAAAGTTTCTGCGGTGGAAACGCAGCTTTATATATTTATATTTTATTTAAATGCATCTTTATTTCAGTTAACAAAAATGTTTTTAATAGTTTTAGTTTAGTTAACAATAACCATGACCATGTCAGTTATACAGAAAGAGAAAAATAAAGACATCTTACTTCCTGATAAAAAAAAAAAAAAAAAATGTTTTTTTTCCCCATCTATTTTCTCTTAGTTAGTAGAAATGACCCGTCACAAAATGAAAGACTGAAAATGTATCTCTGTTCACCAACAGCCTATTGATGATTTTACTTCATGACAGTAATCTGCCTCATTTGTTGAATTATAATGTACTGTATGTATCATTGGACACTATAGTGGACATGTGATGCAACAGAAGTAGCCTGTGCTAAAGAAGTAGCTGGTATTAAAAAACCTCACCGGTTCTTGTTTTGGGAATTAATGGAAAGCACAATGTGCTCTGTGCTCTTCCTAATTAATTAGATTAGTGGTTATTAAAGAAATTGGTGACAGTGAGTCAAACTCCAACACCTTAGTCTGCTCTTGAGGATTTTTTCCTAATATACTGCCTTTCTTGAAAAGATTAATTTAGACAAACACTTCCACGGTGTTGGTGTGAATGAGCACAAGCACAGATGGGAAAATAAGCTGTTTTAGCTCTTCATTAAAAACACAATCCCACAGAATCTCAAGGGTGGAATAAGACACGTCTCCATTAAGTAATTAAGTCACGGCAGGATGGAGATCACTTTAGGACCAGAGCTGAAAATCACTTGTGTCATATGAGACGGGCTAACGCTGTGATATAGCAGCATATCCGTCATGATCTCAGGCGAGATTCGAGCAGCTTCAGACTTATGACAGGATAGCACCAGCTAGCTGTTCGATTATTAGCTAATAACGCAAACAAATGCTACTGCTGGAAAAGATGGTACATTACTACATTTAGCCAAATGCTGTGTTGGAAAGGTCTGTGCGTTGCTGCTACTGCTTTAGGATGTGATGGATCCTTAATGCATAGCTAACTGCTAAGATCACGACTGAGCTTGAAATAGTCGCTAAATGTCAAACATTATGGAGAAAGAAAGTTTTTATCAAGTCTGGGCAGGCTATCAAAAAAAAGAAAGAAAAAAAATGATCAGGGCAATTTTCAAATGTGTTGTAGGCCTGCTTTATATGTTGCTAGTGTGAATGAGTGTGAATGTGTGTTCATTGACATTAGTGTTTTTGTCTGTGCAATAACTGAAAATTATTCATTAATTTTCTAAAATATGTATTAATTATTTAATAACATTTATTTATAATTTAAAATATTTATTTATAATTTAAAAATATTTATTTATTTGTTTATTTATTTATTTTTATTTCCTGACTTTAAGGTTTGTCTCAACAGAAACTTTATAAAATTATTTATTATTTTAAAAATATATTTTTAAATATTTTTTACATTTACCTTTACAACAAGTGATTCATCTTAAACAGGCAATAAACACATAAATGTTTATTTATGTATTTTTTAAATTGTTTATTTTATTATTTAAAATTATTCATTCATTCATTCATTCAAAGACTTTAAGGTTTGTGTCTCCACAGAAACTTTCTAAAATGAGAAATGTTCACTGTGAAAAGTGACAACTAGCCTGTGTGTACAGTCTCCTGTATTTTTTTTTTTTTTTTTATATATTTCTCCAAAAAGATGTCAGTATATGAGATCAGGCAAATGTCTGAAAGGACAATGCTGATGAAATATTGGGTTTCTTAGCTGATATGCAGCACAATTCTCTTCAGACGGTGTGCAGCAGACAGTGAGGTGAGAGACAGAGATTAGCAAAACCCCCGCAAGCTTCACCTGTGTGTCCTTGATATTAGTCATAAAATAGAGTCAGATTCCCACCTCTGCCTCTCTGGTTTAAATGCAGGGCTTCATCCTACATGTGCCAAACCCTCAGCCTCAATGGCATCATTCAAAGTTCTGCCGAGGGGAAAAAAAGATCCTTCATCTGTAGATGCTACAGCAGGGCCTAAAACTTTTTGCAACACCTGCCAATAAGCAGGGACTTAAGAAAATTTACCGGCCATAAATATATATTTTTTTTTTACCAGCCATGAAACATGGATTAATCCTTATTAAAGTTACAGAAGTTATTTAGTCTAGAACAGTGGGTGATTTTTCTTTGTCTTTTGTTATTTGATTAACAGTAAAAACACAGACAGCAGTAGGGATATTAGGCTGCTGTCACTTTAAAGGGTTAGTTCACCCAAAAATGAAAATTCTGTCATTAATTACTTACACTCATGTCGTTCCTTTCTGGGCCTTAACAGTGGTAATTAAATTGCTGTCTATGGAGGAGTCAGAGAGCTCTCGGATTTCATCCAAAACATCTTAATTTGTGTTCCGAAGATGTATGAAGGTCTTACGGGTTTGGAACGACATGAGGGTGAGTAATTAATGACAGAAATTTAATTTTTTTGGGTGAACTAACCCTTTAAGAGCCAATGCACGGATCCAATATACTGATACACATGCGTTTGTCAACTGTTTGCATTCACTTCAGACATAACTCAGTATGTTAGTATACAAGGATACTTGTCAGTATACAAGGATACTTGCCAAGACAGGCATTTTGACATAATTCAGTTTGAATATGTCTGTTCAAGTGCATGAAGATGTGAAAGAGAACTCGATTCAGTATTCGCACGTTGTCTGAGGTGTGGATTTCTGGGCATGCGTTTCGGATGTTTGCACACAGAAAACTTCCCACACAGCACACGAGTAATGAATTGAGTTCCCTTCCACGTCTTCTTGAGCTTCAATATTTAAATTGTCAAGGCTTAAACTTTCGTGATGATGCAGCACTGGCCCGTCAACAGTCCCCAGCGTTCATTTTCTCACAGTATTGCATTGTTAGAATTCTTAAAAATGTTACTGGCCAACTGGTGATTGACATTGTTTCATTAGCTCACCAACACGATTTTTACTTGCATTTGGCTCTTGACAAGTGTTAATTTTAGGTCATGCTCTACAGTCTGTAGCAGGGGAACCCAATCCTGTTCCTTGAGATCTACCTACCTGCAGAGTTCAGATCCATCCCTGATCAAACACACCTGTCTGTAATTATCAAGTGCTCCTGAAGATCTGTGCTGTGTCCGAAATCGTCCCCTATACCCTTAAATAGGGTACTATTTGAGGAGGCAGCCATTTGTTGTGGTGTCCAAAACCTTAGGTGGATGTTATTGAGTGCACTCATTCAATCCCACAATGCACCTCAATAATGAGTGTATTAATTGACGTATGCTCAACCACTAGAGAATATCCATAATGCGCTGTGAGATTCGCGTGCCGAATGAATGAAGATGAAGATGGCGCCCTCAGCTGAATGATCCATCCATCCATTTTCCAAACCTCTGGTCCAATGTGGCTACGGCATAATATCATATAGGTATAAATTCATATTTAATTGATTATTAAATTGTTTAATTATGGTTTAATTATTTGCTACGTTTCACAGATCATTAAACAGCAAGCTATGCAAAAGCGGAAGCCCTTCTGGCGCACTCAGTGTCCAAATTCACTCATTCGTTTTCATTCATGGACTATATTAGTGAAGTAATGTAGGGAATAGTAAATGAGGGTATGGGGGCGATTTCGAACACAGCACTTAATCAGCTGGTTCAGGGTTGGAACTGAACTTTGCAGGAAGGTAGATCTTCAGGAACAGGACTGGGCACCCCTGGTCTACAGTATATAGAGATTTTTCCTACAGAACATGCTTGTTCTAATGCTGTTGATTGTGCTGTTTCTGTGTTTTTTGTTAAATTTGATGTTCCTTTATAAATGTATTTTAATATCAGTGATGGTATTCTCCACTCTGCTATAATAAAACAGTTCCAGTGTTGTTCTCATGTTTCTATGAACATTGATTTGCAAACATGTAGACGTGCATTTCTTATTGTTGCATACACCTTTAACTGTAACTGCATCAGTCCAACTGCCTCTTCCGAATCCTGATGCTCCTAGTGATGAGTTTCAAACCATGTGCGTAAATGTCCTCTTCAACATGTCACTCTTATTTGTGCTTTGGTTTTCCTCGGAATTTCTTGACAAAAGCCGGTCGTGCGCATTGAAATCCTGCCGGGCCAACTGGGGTCATGTAGCCCGATACTGAATTTCCCTTGCCTTTGTGCGATCTTAATTGTCTGTCATTTCTGTCTGCAGACGCGGCTGTGGTCGGCCAGAATAAGACCTATGGAGACATGAGGTGAAGCAGCACCCTCACTTTCATCAAGGGATCGTTTTCCAGCCCTTGCGTCGCTACCCGGGGTTTGTGTTACGTGCCTCATAAAAGTAGCTCTTGTTTCACCATCACCCCGCTTTGTCTGGGTACCCAGCTAATCTGTCAAGCTGAGCTCGCAGGCAAATTCTTTAACAGAAACTGTTATAAACTCTCTGGATGGGGTTTTTGGGCTGCTTTGTTTTGACGTCAGATGGCCGAAATGACCTGTCGGCGATGACCGTCGGGCTCTTCAAGGACTCCTTTGACCTTCAGTGTTGATCTCTGGTCATTGTCTGTCTCTCTCCTCTCGTCTTTCTTTCCTTCTCTATAACCAAATCTGCACCTTTGTAGTGCATTGTGGATCCACAACTTGTCTTTAGTCTTTGTTTTTGCCAAATTCTTTGACAGGTTGGTGCGACCCAGTGAGAGAAAGGTCATAGAAAACTACGCCGAGGAACGGAAGGACTTCAGATTTCATAACACGCTCTGAACGGCTACATTTTCTCACTGAGACGACTTGAATGGAAACCTGTGTACTGTCCTTCAAACTCTAGCGGTGACAGTCTTTTGATCCTGCAGCACTTTGAACTCATTGTCAGCCATGCCGCTTTCCCTCGCTGAGACTCTGTCTTGTACGCAAATATACTGGCACATGAACGTAAAGTAGTTAGGGTTGTGTTGCTGTAGAGTCTGAGTGGCGTAGTTTGGATTTGTTGAAGGGTTTGACTCAGTATCACATAGGCGATGATCATTACATGTCTCTCCTCTCACACTATGTTTTTACAGTCTCTGACAAACTACCAGCAGTAGTTTGAGAGCAAACACACAGCAGAGTCTTGAGTTATGTGATACTTTCTCATGTGCAGAATTAAATATAAAATGCAAAAACTTGTAAAACAAGATGAGACTAGAGATTAGTGGAATGGCAATGTTGTGAAATGTTGTACTGAATGTACACTATTGTTTAAAAGTTTGGGTTCAGACATGTTTCTTAATGTTTTTCCTTTAGGTAAACCAAAAAACAAAAAAACAAACTTGCACTTATTTGCATATCCAGATAACTTGTCCAATCAAACGCCCTCTAGCAGAATGAGAATGCCCCTCCCCTCTATGACTGCCTGTCTCTGATGAGCAACAGAAATTATCAAATCATGTTCATGACTGTGATATAAACTAAAGATTATTGGCTACGAGCTTTTCGATATGTCCTGCCTCCACTTCAATAGGAAATATGTCAGCACAGGAAGAAAAAAAAAAACTTTGGATGTTGTTGATCAGTCAACAAAAACCCAGTGCACATTATGGAAAAGGGCTCTTCATGTAACAATTAATACTGTCTGATTTGAAGGGCTTCAACAAATATGGACTACACCAGTCTAATTATTTGTTCTCTTTTCCCACCCCCTTACCCATCCTACTGAACCAGCCAATGGCAATAACTAATTACGATTGGGATGCTTTCAATTATCTAGGAGGAGTGGTGACAAATCGTAGACTCCATGTTGTCTTCCTGTTACATGCCTGGTATGAAATGTCCTGTTGATGACCTTCTAAAAAAAGAGGACAGAGAGAGAGTAAAAAGACACCTTCTACCGAACACAAACCATCCTGGGGCAAAGCTGTGCCGTGCCGTTCCATCCTCCGTCTTTTTCTTTCTCGTTTCCTCTTTCAAAACCATCTTGACATGAAGCATTATTCAGTTGGAGCAGCGATGCTCTTCTGCAGTGAGGTAAAACCCCCTGTGGAAGTGAGAATTATAGAATGTTAAAATGGTGAAAAATGTGCAATAACTATAATGTATAGTTATTTCCATATTTACTCAATGAAGCAATATAATTTAAAATTATAGATTTTATAACAGATAATTCCAGATACTGATGTTCAAAAACTCCTTCAAATGCAGCCACGAAAGGCATCCTTTGTTTCCCGGGCAATGAAGGATACAACAGATGGCTCCTTTTCGGCCTAACCTACCTCAGAATTTATTGCGCGCCAGTGACGACACAATTTTTTTATTTATTTTTTATTATTATTATTATTTTTTGAGATTGCTGGATTGCACTTTTAAATGTAAGTATTGGGTTTCAGCTTACTCTAAAATCTAATGACACAAATGTAAAAACAAAAAAAAATTAAGTGGTTCAAATGTTTACTTAAGTCAATATGCAATTTTATATAGTTTATACTCTTTATTATGTACACAAATGGTCCAAGGTGAACATATTTAGACAAGTTGTGAACCCTGTTTTGTTTTCAGACAAAAAAGTCCAGTACAAACATTACTGTCACAGTTTCTAGGCGACAAGAGCAATCCTCCGTATAGGCTAGACCATCCCATTTAACAACGTTCAAGCTGTGTCCCAATTCAGAGGCTGCGTCCTTAGAAGGACACGGACTTCAAAGGCCAAGCCTTCTAAATCTTAGTCCTTTGAAGTATGCAGCCTCTGAATTGGAACAGCTTATGTACTTTATATACCAATATGGTTATGTATGTTGACAGTTCAAAACTGCCCTAAACTGGAATCATTTTATGATTTCAGCAAGAGTCACTATAATGAAGGAAAGTCGCGGTTTCATGAATGGATGAAGTTGATTTCTACATCCTGAGACTAAAACACCTATACACACATAATTAATAAATATTTATAAGAACGCTGGAGCTCAGCCACTGAAGCACATTTCACTCCATGTGAACCTTCATAGTATGTTTGTTAGTCAACTGGAATAGAGAGGGAATTTTCGATTCAAACTGGGTCAGGTCTCTTGCTGCCTGCAAATAAAAAAAAGACAAAAAAGGAAAGAAAAAAAGGCAGAAACCTCCCAGGGGGACGGAGAGATTACCCCAAACGATTGAATTAGCTTGGCAGCTAGGGGGGTGGTGGGAGGGCGGGAATGGTAGAAACTAATGGTAAATAACAAGCTTTTGACAATTCTTCTCCTCTCGTCTCAGAGGGGAGGGCAGCAGTGGAATGCCAGAGACGGGACCTTTCCCCTCCACTGTGTTCTTCCAACAAACAGTGTCAATGAGATGGCATCCTACCTCACAGAAATTTGCATGGTTGTCACTGGACTGAAAGCAAGTTTAAAGGTACATCCTTTATGTGCCAGAAAAAGGATTAAATGCATCCCCACAAAGAGGCTTTGATTTCTCGCAAAAACATAAGAAGACTGGCCAGGACTTGAAGTTAAATCTACACCTCGCACTTCTTTAAATGTACTCTTTCTTTCTGTTTTATTTTTTTGTTCTGTCTCTCAAGAGTCTATTGCAAAGAAAACTTTTCTGTTTTCTGTCTTTTAAGCATGCGAGAACCGTCGAAATGGTAAAAGAAAAATGATGGTAAAGTCTGGCCCACAGAATGCTTTTCAAATGTAAAAAATAGGAGAAAGAATCTCGCTTCAAGTTACTTGAAACACTTACTTCCCCGTAATTGACACGTTACAGGAAAGAACTAATGTACAGAGCTGGAAACCTTTTATAATTATTTACGTTGAATACAGTTATGTAATTTATAGATTATTTATACCTATAATTAGAGTAATCTAATTTTAGCAGATATAATTTTCAATAGATGGATGGATGGATGGATGGATATGAGGTGCAAGAGGTGCATCAGTTTTTGGATCTTGTATTGACAATGCAAGAGGTGAGCACTCTGTAAAGTCTCCTTCAGCACATCCCAAAGGGTTAAAAGAACCGTTGCCAAACATATAACATGCGAGAAATAATAATGATCCATTCATAGATTCTTAAGTATTTGCCTATTAAAATCCAAACAGCGACTTTTTTTTGGCCAGGCAGTGTATGTTCAAATTCAAAAAAAAAAAAAAAAAACTATTTGTGAATCAGTGTGCAGTCAGTGGAGTATTTGCCCTTTCAGAGTGTGTTTTTCATGAAATGTTATGTGCTACATATGAGTCTGAAAAAAAAAAAAAAAAACTTCAGTCAGAAATATTTCAGGAAACACTGTCTAAACCAACATCCTGATCAGGACTCATCTTCATAGAAGCTCTGAATACTGGTCTATGTGGGCGTGAGGTGGACACCAGATGTACCGCGGTACTGAACCATGAGGGTGGCAGATCTCAGTGGCATGTGCAGAAAGGACCTGCGTCTGACCTCTCCAAAAACCCCTTCAAGCATGCCGTAGATGGCGCACATGTGGGCCATAGATCACGCTCTCGTGTCCCCTGATCTCCCACTCGAGTTCATTCCAGCACATGGAGGGCGGTTTGTTTTTAATCATTCAGCCCATTAGCAACTGCATAGAGAGAAACTGCTGCTTTGTTTTGGAGATATGAAGACAGGAGATGAATGTACATGAAGAAGAAACAGAACTGAGAGAAGCCTAAAAGAATGAGTCAGATTCTTCTGTGAGTTTATATTCACAGCATTACTAATGTGGCGGGATTATTAATGTACCTCATGCTCAGCGTGAAGTCTACATCTCCATCTGCAATTTACTGCAATTATACAATTGCAAAAATAAGCTTAGAAATAATGATAAATTTAACAGTAAAACAGTTTTTTTTTTTACAACATTTTATTTTATTTACTTCTTAAAGTGTTTATGAACTGCATTGTTTTATTGTTTCCTGGGGTGCACTTATAATGTTAGTATACTTTTTACATCAAAACATTTCATAATTTGGAAATAAAAAGCATTTTTCCTACCCTGATTTTAGCCCTCTGATTTGAACGCTCTGTTTTAAGGGGCGTGTCTGCTGTGAGACTTCAGTGTAAACGCCCACTGCTGTAATTGGCTAACATCTTTGCATATGAAATAGCTAAGTTTTAATCGCTCAAAAACTTTTAGCACATTTTTGCTATTACAGCTCTCTAGGTTAACTAATCATGAAAAGTTTTGATTATAGCATTACATTTAGATCTATGGCATTATATTTAGATCGTGGCACAAAAGGTTGCAGTGATGAACATGTAGCCAAAGTTGAGCGCATAAAAGCAGTGATCTTGTCATTGTAACTCAATTTCTGCACACTAACGAATGCTTTCATCATAACTAACAGTGCAAATGCGATGTAACTACTAGATTTGTTGAATAAAACGGGAGTTTAAGCACGAGTCCAGAACTCAGTCACTGATAAACTTGCACTGTTTGATTGACAGCTCTAGCGATTGTAAAGGGAGCGTTCTTTGATCTCTTTATATATAATTTAATCACCGTTTAAATAACAGATTATTTTCATCCTACTAAGAGAAACAAAGTGAAGTTGACCGTTTAGTCACTGGTTTGATTAACTGACACATTGACAAACATGTGACTGTACATGAATTATTACATATCAGGTCAGGCATTAAAATTAACAGTTACTTACATGTTGTTGCATTACTGTCGAGTTCATATCGTAAAAGTTTGTTTGCAAAGCCTGCGCTGAAATGCGATTGAATTACTAAAGAATCCACAGTGAAATACCGAATACAAATAAATAATGCTCAACTGAGACATTCACATTGTTGAAAATAAATAACCATATTATTAGCATTAGGATCCTTTGAAAGTTAATATTTTATTAGTCCTGCATCACTCTTCTCTCCTCGTCATCTCACTAACACGTCAGTGGGCGGGGCTAACGTTGCAATGATTTCTTCTGTGGAGGCGGCGTTTCACCTATCTATGTCATAGATAGGCACATTCCGGGACAAGTCATTCGCTGGGCCTGGTGTCAATAAGAGCTTTTATTGGACTAACAAGGAAATTTTCAGTTCTGAAGCTTACAGGATATTCTTATAGTACGATGACCTCTTATATATCAAAAGCTCAAGGAAAAGTTGATTTTTCAATTCATGACCCTTTTTGAAGATTATGCAAGGTCCTCAAGGGCCCTCAAAGCTCACAACTCAATCCTTCATATGGATTAAAATATATATTAAACTTAAGAAAACAGACATTTAAACAAAACATTATTAATATGCCCTTACAGAAAAATGGGTAAATATATCAGACATTCATGGAAGTATTAAAAATCACAGTCAGCCTGGGGCCTCCATGTTTCACATATTATGAGTTAAACAAGGTTGCAATATAAATGAGATAATTTCCCTCAATTTAAGTAGGTCCCATTAGTTGCTAGCTAACAAAAGAAAACAAAATTACTTCTTCATTAAAAGCTAAACAACAGAACTTTGGCCTCTCTATCGCCTCCTGTGGTTAAAACATATACTTGCATTTTTTATGCATCAGTTGTGGAGTTTGCAGGCTTACCATAGTGAAGTTAGTGACATTTTGAACACTGATTTTTTTAGATGTACTTTCTCAAATAACATTTTTTTTTTTCCATGTTTATGATATCTAAACATATTAAACTGATTAATACAAAATAATTTGTCAATATACATAAACCTTTCTTTTTTTTTTTTCACTTCTGTGGCCTGTTTTGACCCAGTACTCAAGAACCAATCAGACATTATATAATGTTTCAGAGATCAGTAGATCATGTACATAAAATATCAAATGTCTATGAAAAACATATGAAATAAAGTCAATGCTGTTACTATGAGCACGCAACATACAAATGATCTGTAAAGCATTATACAAAGGTTTGTTCATTTTATTAATAAATGTTACTATGAAGTGTCTGTTGAGCAAAAGTTAATCAAGCACAACAAAGGTTGGTGGATATGCTGTTATGGAGTCACTGTGACATGTGTCCTCCAGCTCCAGCAGGGATTGGCTGCTCCGGCACTGTGAGCTGAATGAATCAAGGTTCAGGCATAGAATGGCACTAATGTGAGCCAGGACCATGCAGTCAGGATGCAGCTATTGGGGCCGCTCTTTTACTTACACAAAGACTCAGTCTACAGGGACACCATGGGAAGCGACATCCCTCCCTCCCTCCTTCTCTCCCTGAATCAGCCCGGTTGAGGCCTATAAGCCACAGCCTTATAACTGAGACATGTTGTTGACAATGTGTGGTTGTTTGTGTCTGGCTAACGAAAATAGATGCACTTTAATAATGCCCTATTCTCAATTTATATGAACAAAGATTGAGAGGGCCCCTCGAGAGGGAACCACTGTCCCATAATGCGTCTTCGTATTTCCTGAACAGTGTTTTTTCACGGAGGAATCATCAAACTGTGGGGTGCACTGACATCATTATTTCATGGAAACTTATGATGTGATTATTTGTTCTCAGAATGTACTGTGAACGTTACAATACCACAGTAGAAATAACAGTGTTTTGGTTATTTTGACAGTGTTCAGGCCGAGGCTGAGTGAGCCGTAATTGTTGACTTTACTCGAATACATGCGAAATTAATTTGCCCTCCAGCAGTGACTTAACATGATCCAATAATATGTGTCTATAGTTTTTGTAAATATTCATGACAAATTCCATCACTAAACAAGATATGTTTTTCATATACACACCAGCAAACATAATAAACCGCTGGTCTGAGTTTTAAGTCGACACGAGTAGAAATGAGTTCATGTATAGGGTGTTTCGAGTGTTTTCCCAGCCAAGTCTGAATTAGGTTTGAGAATTATTAATTCTTGCATGAAAAAGAAGTGTGCTTAATTATACTGATTGTGCACTTGTAGTGTACTTCAAATCTTAAAAGTTTAAAAAGCCACTTAAGTGCATTTAAAGATAGTACACTTTCATGACTTAAGAACACTACACAAAAAGTGCACTTTGTAATAATGTCAAATTAAACATTTTACTTTAATTTTAAATCATTATGTTTTAACAAACTTTTGTTGTGCTTGTAAGAAGTACACTTACATTATTTAATTCAAGTTAAACAAATTTAAACAAAAAATTGCCGGTACATTCAGCAAAACACTTTAACCATATTTAAAAGACAACAGTCATTATGTAATTATGAAAAATTATGAAAATTATGAAATTACATATAAAGAAGTATTTAGGTCCTATTTAAGTGGGTCAAGAACACTTATTAAATGAAATTAACATAATTAAAATGCTATTTATTCTCTCTACAGTGGGAAAACTATCCAAAAATATTAATGATCAAGAGATTTTAGAGGTGTAACCCACTTACATGGATTATTCTGGCACAATTTAATTCTTGTTGATGGTTATTTTAAATCTTCATCTAATCAAATGCTCCCGTGGCCTCATGGGATAGTAAAGTGTCCATTATATGCACACTTCAGAATCTCCCCGGAAGTAGTAGGTCATCCGGGTACTTTTTGCCTACTCTTTTCGTATTCGGACATACTTCTTTTGTCACATTCTGTTTTTCAGCTACTATATAGTAGGTAAATACGTGATTTCTGATATAGCCATAGTTTCTTTTTAACCAAATATGTCCCATCCCAACTTTCTCTTTCACCAGGAAATATATCATGAAAGGAAAGAAAACTGAGCAAAATGATTTATGGTAAGTATAGTGAACAATCAGTCAAGAAATTCTGCATTTTTAATATTAAATAGATTAGCGGGATAAAGCAAATAAAGAAACAAGTGAATGAATCTAACAGTAGTTTAAATAAGCACATTTTGGGAAGTGTAAAACAAGTACTTTATGTTTGGAGTGGTGGTTTACCTAAATGAGTTAATGTGTGACACATTAGAGACCGCAGTAAGATGACACGCTATACACAGTTAACGAGTCAAACATATGTTCTGAATCTGTGTGACTGCTGGCAGACTTCACAGGGTAGTTGAGCAGTAAAAAGGATTACCTAACCCGTTGGAGTGATTCTCCAATTTATAACAGAAGGAATGGAGAAAGGCTACAAACCACAAGGGGGCCAAAAGAAAAATAAATCCAGGGTTTCCCATTTCTGACACATGTAGAGGTAGTATGCGAGCGTTTAAATCACACGCCTTGTTGAAAAGACTTGTGTATTTACCCAGAGTTTGCCGTGTCTCTCCCCAGAGGTCTGCTGTTGGGTCATTACGTGGAGGCATGGCTTCTCTCAACGTTTGCACTGACTGATGTTGGCCAGCATGTGCACATGAAACCAAGCCTGTCCAGCCTTGTTTGGGAGAAAGAGCTAATCAATTGTGGAACTGATATGCAGCTAAAACAAATTAGACTTCAAACTAATTCAAATATTATTTGACAGATGGATGCAGGACGTTGTTGCGGCAACATATGCTGCGTTTCACCGAGCGCGTTTCGAAAGCGAGGCCTGCAGAGTGTAAACTTTATGGCGGTGTTCGAATTATGCCAATATCTGGAAGAAAGTAGGTCTTAGAAAGCCTTTTCCACTATTCAAAAAAAAAGTTTATTTACAATAAAATCTGTTTTTGTGATGTCACAATTACAGTTCTCTTCATTGTCCCTCTAGAAATGATTACAGGATGCGTTATGTTTTATTTATTTTAATTAGTGTTACTATTGTGTTTTTAAAGTGCCCCATTCTGCTATTTTAATTCCTAATTTTGTTTTGGAGTCTCCTACAACAGGTTTAAAAATCAAAAAACACTTTTTCTAAAAACAGTTTGTTTGAAGATTCAGTCTCTCTAAACCCCTCCTTTCTGAGAGTTTCCTCTGCTCTGATTGGTCAGATGGCCCAGTCTGTTGTGTTTGGTCTACCACTTACAGTGCGTGTCAGAAACAAAACGCCAATTACCATATCTGAATTGTAGCTCCGGAGGCTTCCTCAGCACTTCAAAGTGCATCAAAGTGGATTTGCAGCGCTAAAAACAGTGTCTTCCCGACATGTTGACAACACGAACCAAACTCTTTCAGGCCTCAGCTACAACTAGTGTTTGAGGGCAGGTCAAAGTAGACGTTGTTCTTGGGCAGCCAATGAATGGAGGGCATTTTTCAAATGTGTTACATTGCTACGTAGGTATTAATTATATAACAGGAAGGGAGACAGGAATTGCTGACAACTAGGGATGTAACGATGCTTCCGGAATCGGTTGAAAATCGATTAAAATATGTGACGATTCAAGTCGGTTGAGATGCTAAATGAATGGCGATACATTTTGGGGTGGGGGTTTATATGAATGTATATCTGAGGAGAGCTGACTGGGTTCAGAAAAGTTTAGATGGTATTTTCTTTTCATCTTACTTCTGTACAATGCATTTTAAAGTAGTTTTTATAAGTGCGCAGCACTGCTTTGTTTACAGTGGTAACCATGGAAGCGCTGTACTGCCGTCAAGACAGTGAATTTGCATTGTCATGCAGCCCGTCTGCTGTTATGAAGTTTTAATTTCACAAAGCTAAAGTCTGAACATTTTTTTTCTTCAAAAATTAAAAAGTATACAATCTAATTTAAATTAAAAACTGCTCATGCTACATGTATGTAGCATCTTTGTTGGGATCGTGATTAAAATGCAGTGGTTTAATTTTAAATGGCTACAGATAGTTCAGCCTGTAATAGAGCAAATAAACATCTTGTTCATGTACTCACATGAAGAGATTTCGTTTATTTGTATTATTCATTTATTTATTTGATTTAGAATTTGTTTTAAAATTTCAATTTAGTTTTGTTATAAAGATATTTCAATTTCACAAAGAAATATGCTGCATTTTGTCTGAGAAATAATAAATAGACACTTTCTCATCTAAATCTCATTTTGTTAAAAAAAAAAATCGTGAGAAAATCATTAGAAAATCGTATCGTGAAACCAATATCGTGAATCATATCGAATTGTGAGTTGAGAGAATCATTACATCCCTACTGACAACTCATTTCAGTAGCCTAGTTCAGAATTGATTCTTTCTTTTAGGAGACAATAACTTTGATCTTTAAAATTTTGCAGACATTTTACATTCACAAACAGCAATATTACACCCTGCATGAAAGGTAATATTTGAAAAAGCATAATAGGGTCATTTTGATTGTGCAGTAATGCTTATGTACATGTATTTTAAAGCATTGACTTTAACTATTTGACTTATTTTGCAGACTGTAACCACATGTGAGTTTTATTTTATGCTATTATTTTTATTATTCTAATAATCATTATATAATTAATGCTTCATTTCCAGCTGAAGTTCTTTATGAGCTTTTCTTCACCCTTAATTACATGGCAGAGCCACTTTTTGTCATTTACAGAAATGTAATACAGTATACTCTCCATGAAAGATTTGCTTTATTTTCAGAATTCTCAAAGCAACTGAATGAGTAGAAATATGATTTTCTGTATGTGGCTGTTTGCAGCAGACGATTAGCTAAACCTCCGAATGAAAACGGGGCCAGTCATTACCGAACTCCTGTTCAAACTTTTGGTGAGATTACAGTTGAGGAGCGTCGCTCCAAAAATCCTCCTACAAACCAAATATTGTGCGCTGATAATTGCTCGTGCCACGCCTTTGGTAGCGCCGTAATCGTTACAGGCTGCTGAGGGTTTTTCAGAACTAATGTTTACAGTTGTTTTGGAGTGGACAAAGAAGGCACCCAGAGGACAGTGTGTCTCTTCTCTGCAGATTGTGGTTAACCAGGTCTCATCTGGAGACCTTATGCTTGGCTCATCTCACTCCAGTCCCCTTGTCTTTCCCCCTCCTGATATTGTCTACATTCCACATCAGCTATCTCTGGCTGAACATGTCATCCGCTGGTATGTGCTGATGGTTTGCTTTTATGAGGCTTTCATGTGTGCAGTGTGTGCAGTAATTGCTGGATGGGATGTACTCATAATAAATCAATTTGTCATAGAAGGAGAATTTGCTGAGTGGAAGGGTTCACGGACAGGTTTGTGGCCTGTCGCGCTGCCTGAGTCCCCGACTGTCATGACCCACCCTGCGCGACTGAGTCGACGCCATCGATTGTACTACTGTGAGGCGTGAAGCTCTGCATTTGTACAGCGATCGCTTTGTGTTTTTGTGGTGCTTCTGCAGTTTAATGAATTTTGTGCTGAACTAAAGCTTTGTGAGTCAGCATTTGCACAATTATGCGTACATTCCAAAGAGTTTTTTGATATACGTATGTGCTGCAATACTTTGTTCCAACACCGGGTTTGTCAAGGTTTGAAAAAAGGTTAAAATTAAGGTTTGTGCTATAAAAATTGGTTAACTCTTTCCTCACCCTTTGATGAGACTTTCTGTCATTTTTAACACACAACACTTCCCGCCAAGTTTTTTCCGGCAATCCATGTTTTCACTGTTATACGGTAGGGGGCGCTATTATGCATCTTCTTAAATAGTACAGAATCTCCAGATCCAAAAACAGGTAAAGAAGAAGAAGCAGAAACAAGCGATAGAAGTGCAATCATCAAACAAAAAATCTTTAATGCATTTAATATATATATTTGAAAAAAGGCCGGACATCACTTTTGACCACAATTGTCTGAACAAAATATCGTATATACCAATAATCATGCAGAATCATTATCAAATGAATGTCATGGGCATAAATGTGGGTCTTCTGTACATTCAAGCTTTAATTCTTTTCCTAATTTTTCCATCTCAAATATTGGGTTGCAATCCAAAACGGAGTTTATTTTCTGATAGGGTTGCAAACATGGGGAAAGGGGAAAAAAGCTAAATGCAAATAATAAAATGCAGCTAACTGCATAATTGTGCATAGTAATAATAGGCTGATCCGTTTTTAAAAGAGAAGCACTTCCTATCTTGTATTGTAGGTCTTGTTGTTAAGCCAAAGGCA